>JAAEAF010007580.1:0-48710 GCA_011037195.1 Triatoma infestans | reverse complement strand
ACTCTTTTTTAAGAACCGGATGTTGTCCGAACTATAAAAATAATTAGGCTCAGAGCGACGGGACACATTCATTATTAGGATGGAAGAACAGGCAATCTACCAAAAATTCTTCGTCCTCTTTCCCTATCTCCTTTGTGCCGTGAGGCATGGAGAAGCAGCCCCAACCCACCCCTTCCGTCAGTCTCTATCCTGTGGCATTCTTCTCATTCCCGTAAGAGATTCCCTCCTTGCCTGGCCGAGTCTTTCAATATATTCTTTGTATATGAGTCGAGGTCTACCTCTTGCTCTCTTCCCAATGGGTATGGCATCGAGCATTTGTTTGGCCTTGTGCCTATCCTCATTCTAAAACATGGCCAAACCATCCCAACTGTCGGCCTCCAAAATTTGCCGCGCAGGCTGTACCTGGAAATCATCTCTAATTCAAGCATTTCTGATGCAGTCCCTCCTAGTTTTACGCAGGATGCGCCGCAGGAAGAGCATTTCCACCGTCGACAGCTTACTGCTGTCATTCCCCCAGTCTTTGGGAAGCTTTTTTTGGGAGTCTTCGGGAGCACAGGCAACAACACCGTTTTATATATAACCAATTTAACATTAGGGCTCAACTCCTGCTTTCCAATCAGTGTATTGCTTATTTGGTAGAATACGCCGTTAGCTTTCTTTATCCTATTTAATACCTTCTGATTAATTTTGCCATCCCGACTGATTACGGTCCTAGATATTCGAAGTTAGTGACTGTCTTCAGAACTTTTCCATTGCATGTAATTCGGAATGATGATTCCTCATCTCTCCCTATGCACATTACCTTACTTTTGGAGGTATTAATGATCAATCCTTTGTGGCGTAGCTCTTCCCACCACTCTGTCACTGCTGTCTGGAGTTGCTCTTGCGTATTTCCTTTTAGTACTACATTGTCAGCATAGATCAGAACCTGTGCTCGTAACAGTGTCATGTTTCGGTATTCGACCAAGGTTCTAGGAGTCCTTCGCTTCTAGATTTTCCAAATTTCGTCCATATAGATAATGAACAATAGTGGGCTTAAGCAGCCTCCCTGTTTGACTGAAGGTTCTGATTCTCATCCATTTAGCCTTCAGGGTCCCGGTACATCGATCGCTTGTATTAAACTTGACGGTATCTCCCTGCGCATCAGAGCTTGCCATATTTCATGTCTGGGGACCGAGACAAATGCAGCCTGAATATCCAGGAAGGCAAGGTAAGTATTTTTATTTCTATTCCAAGCCTTTTCCGTGAGCATTCTCAAAAAGAATATGTGGTCCTTAGTTTGTCTACCTGGTCTGGGGCTGCTTGTTCCTCTTCTAACTCGTCCTCCACCAATTTCCTCAATCGTGGTATATAACTTTTATGCTGCTTGAGAGACATATGGGCCTGTAGTTATTGCAGTCGGACTGTTAAATTAATGGTTTTTGCAACCTCCTTTTGAATAACAGTGTTCGTGCTTCAATATGCCAGAAGAAGAAAATAAAAAACTACGTGATTTAGTGCCCAGAAACCTTGCAGACAAAAGGTGTTTTAGGACGAAAACAAACAGAAATACGAGCAAGTGTTTTCCTTGCACTCGAAGAACAAGATGTTTTTAAGGATATATCGCCATTTACATATAAACCACTGAAAGACTTTCTAAAATCATCAGATGGTGTATTAATTATTTCTTTGGTTAGAGAATTTTTAGAATTGTCCAATCTTGAATTTACTTCAATGTATTTGATCCAGAAACTCAATCTGGGTTAGATTATAATTATGAAGGATAATGATAAACACCAACCACTTTTAAATCATATATTGAAACTATCAAAAGCATTTTTAAATGCTATACAACTAGACAAGGACGATCGTTTATTAAAAGAAATTCCACCAACTGTTAAATCTGGAGCAGTTAATGAGCTAACGAACAATATCTTCCCCTGCGGGCTGGGGTTAGAATAGGCCCGCTCCCAGCCACGATGTCATAAGAGGAGACTAAAGCAATAGACCGAAAGGTCGAAAAATATCTCTGATGGTGGCCAGCAGCGCTATCAGTTGAGGCATGGGGCCGAACACGGTAATTGTCGGAGGGGCCGATGTCATCAAACCAAAAAGTTATTAAAAGAAATATTGTTGAAAAGCTACTAAATTCGATGCTGAACAGCCTACAATGCAAACGCCAATTAGGTTTGTGGTACTTTATTGCAACCGCAGAAGACAGAGAGAATTGGAGGAAGCTGTTTAGAGGAGGCCAAGATCCATTCCTGGTTTGTCGAGTCTTAGAGAAAGTGAGAGAGTATATACTAAAACATAATTTAGATAATGGAACATTTCAGTATACAGAAATGGATCTGCAGAGGGAACCCAATGTACCATATACCTTAGTATTAAACTAATTAATTAATATGTGTTTCTTAGAATTAAATATACAAAACATATAAAAGAAATACCACATACAGCATCCGATTTAGTTATTCATCGTCTCCCTTTTATATTGGGTATAGTATAAAAGGAGTTACCTTTTTGAATAAGTATCTAATATAATAAAAATATTGAATTAACATAAAAATATTTTTTTGTAATAAACAGAAATGAATACCGTGAATTAAAACTGAAATTAAATAATAAAATAAATAAGAGTGATTGTAAAACAAGTTTTTACTTGCAAAAACAAAAGCGCAACTAGACATCAGCATATACATAAACACACGAACAAATGTGCATACGCCACAAACCCTATCTCCTGGAGTCCTGCAATCTACTTATGAGTTCCCTGCATATGTCTGTAAAGTGCAATTTCTGTGTACAATGAAAGTGGAAGTTGGAAGTGAGCTAGATTTTGCCCGTGACAAGGGTTTTGTTCATATTTTTAGGCTGTAATAACGCAAGGATCTCAGGTTGTGGAATACTTGTTTAAACAACTTTTCCTTACTCAAAGGATTCAAAACACATGTATCAGATATAGCTCAATTTCGAAAATTGACAGAAAGCAATAATTCCATTTAAATTAATAAGATCAAGTAATAATGAGTAAAAAAATGTATTTTTAATGTAAATAATTTCTATCCAAGGATTATTAATTCCATAACTAGTTCATTGTATTTTAAATATTATATAATGGGAATTTAAAAAATTGCAATTTTCGTAACTTCCTTGCAAAAGGTATCCCATTTCATTTTCCCCCTGTAAAATAGTTCCTAGTTAATTGTCACAGGAATGTGAAGTTGTTCGAGGGATGAAGCGTCCAAAAATTGTTCTCACCCCCTGGATATCAAACTAAACGAACATTAGCTGTCAACGCAGTCAGTTCATACTAGGTCGCTCGACATAGAATGGCTATAGAAAAAAAAATGTAATTGTCACATAAATTTTATGAATCCTGCTAGATCTTTCTTAGAAAATCATTAACAATTAAAATCAGAATTTATAGAACATTTTAAAGTGCTAATCTTCAATAAAAAAAAATTGAAATAATTATTCAACAATTTATTTATAAATATAAATAAAAATTTAAGCTTTGATAGTTGCTCCTATGCAGCAGTAACCAGCAAGCGTCCATAACTAAGAAACTGTGTAATTACAAATCTTCCCACTAGATACCAACACTGACTGGGTATTCAATACACATTGCCACCAGTATTTTTTTTAAACCAAGTTTAAAAATGTTCATTAAAATTTACAAAACAGATGACTAACCTTAGTTGGAATTCATTCGTATAATATTATAGAATAAAAATATACAATAAAATAAATATTATTTTATAGGTTTATCAAAATGGCTGTTAGTGTTGAATATTTAAAAGAAATTAAATTTTCTCAATTGACATTACCCGAAAAAAATTGAAATAAAAAACAATAGTCGTTCCATTCGTAACATTATAATTCAGCAAATAGCAATTAGTACATGATTTCTCAAATAAATAATTTTTATAAAAAAATTATTCAAAAATTTTACGAACCTAAAACACATCCATGGATTTTAAATTCAAATAATTTTTTTTTTAATATTAGTTACTTGAGAACTAATATTTTTGTGTAATAGAAAATATTTTTAAAAATATCCGTGTGAATTTATTTTTAATTGAATTGAGTTGAATTTAGAGATATTCCGTTTTACTCATACACCATACAGCCCCCCCCCACTTGGGCCTTCACTGATTGGAGCCCAGAAGGCAGCGTTAGAAGCATTGAAAGAATTCAAATAACGTTTAAAATGTAACGCCACAAATTTAGCAGAACTCACAAAAATCAGTTTTTTCCTGAAAAGTCCTGCAAGTTAAAATTATAGAATTTTTTTAGGGCAATCAGATTTAAAGTTTTGAGAAAACGCTAAAAGCCACTCTCAATAACCTACCCTGTAAAGGCGCACTTCCGGTTAACCGATTTTCTTCAAATTTGGAATTCTAACAATATTTTTAGTGGTTATTAATATCATATAGATATATAGGTACTAGAGTCACACTTTATAGGAAAACTACGTATTTTTCACGAAAAAATCGAAATTGAAAATGTTTTATTGGTGTTTCTGTTGTAAACAGCAAAAAGACAAATGTGTTTATCAAATAGTACGTGGTAATTAAAACTATGCGCTCTAATCCGAAAATACCTCCTTTTATAGGTTTCATTCACCCATACCTCTTCAACCTCCATTACACAAACCTTTTCACTACACCTCACCACCGCACTCTACCGCCACTTGGTGTGAAGTTTTATGTCGCTTTCCGCGTTCGATTTTCACCGAATATGTCCCGGCAATAAACATTTTCTATATTAAAAATTGTAACTTTATTCAATGAATAGATTTCTTGAATATGTGGTTGGATCTGCAATAATGTTGGATAGCTTCTAGGATTGTACCCGTCATAGAATGCTTATTTTGATTGCTTCTGACTGTCTTCAGATTCTCATCCATCGTCAGAGTAGAAATTCGTTTACGAAGTTGACTTCAACTTAGGTTTCTGCAATAATCAATTTCTGTCCAATGGATGAGAATCCGAAATCTCTCAGAAGTAACTAAATTAATGATGGATGAAATCCCAGATCAGGATTTCTATTAGTGTATCAGACTGTCATAGCATGTCTACGGCTTTTATTTCTTAATTTCTCAGTAAATTAGGTTTCAGAAAGTGTGGTAATTTAGTGCTATTTTTGGAAACTGAATTTTGTAGATTTTATTGTCATCATATTTTTCCAGGTTTTACATAAATATTTTCTTTTAAATGATAAAGACTTCAGATGTTGACAAAAATCATGTAGAGAGCCTAGAAGGAATGTGCTGAGAACGCCTGCAAGATAAATGCCGTTTGTGCACAAAGACTTCTGTTCAACACATTACGTCGGGATGCGAAGTAGTGGCTGGCTGGGATCACCTGAAATGTCACAATAACGTAGCCAAAATATTCCTCCAGGAAACAGGAGTTTAATTAGATCTATTTAATGACAATGTGAGATCATAGTGCCCTTATTCTTTCATAAATTGTTTACAAAATCCAATTAAAATTATTAGGATGGAAATTACTACGGAGCATGGGGTGGCATACATCTAACGGACATTCTTATAACTGACCAAGAGATGGCTGACTTGGTGGAACACGCTGTTCCAAATAATGAAAACATGTTAGCCATCTGTGCCGAGAAAATCAAAAACTATCAAGTTCTGACAATGCAGTGAAAGGCTTTCTGTATAAACCTCGATCAGCGCATACTTAAGAAGGCGCGAAAAGCGTCCCATCGTCCTCTTAGTGGGAAGTTTCTGGGGCATTAATACAGCTACCCCTATCCCATTTTGTTCGGATGGAGAAGAAAATAATATCATGTTTGCAATTGATAATAATAACACTAATAATAGATTCTAGGCAGAAAATTCATTATCTCCACTTCGGCTGCTGAAATTTATTCTCTCCAGAAACTGCAATTTATGAAATGTGTAGCAAAGACTATGAATTTCGCCCAAGATGCCCGCATGAAAGTATATTAAACAATAATAGCTAAGATGATATTTGTTATTGTTATTCGTAGGAATTCTATTCTCATCCTAAAATATTAATCTTTTGCCAATCAGGACCCCAGTGGTGGCCCGTGTAACCTTGAGATAGTTTATGTGGTTAGGTTATCTAACTTTAGGTTAGTTATTCTAGAAAAAGGCTCAGAAATATTTTTGCGGTTTTGTTGTTCTTGATTCAAAGATTCGATAAATTGTCATTCAACATCGGCATGACATCTGTTTCAGTGTACCCTTTCTCTGAGCTAAGTCCTTATTTTTTATTAAATGTGGAACTTAGAAAGTATGGAAATTGCAAGATTTCACCTTACAGATATTCTGGATGAGTATTTTTTATGTAATGAATCAAAGTCTGGAAGTAACATTTAACAAATACAATTTTTAATTGCTAAGCAATGTGTATTGGTCCATTAAAACGATTGTGTCACTGGGGCCCTCTAACTGCACTAGGTAAAGATGGTTTTATTTAAATTTTCTTATTTTAAAGTGATAAGTAGTTTATAAAATTAAAATTGTGTAAAATTTTAGTGTGGTTTATATATAAATTAAAAAAACGATACTTTTCAGAAAAGATTAGTTATTCCCGATTCATTGGAAAGTTTATTAAAATTTATATTGAATCGTTTGGATTATAAAAAACCTTTGAACCGCCCAAGTCTATACTAACTCAGTGTCAGATTTAAATTTATTTCATATTTGTTTACTTATTTTTTAGGCATAATAAAGATAATTTCGTTTATGATGGTGCATTGCAGTAACATGCTTCTTCCGCCAACTGGATCTTTTCTGGGTTTTCTCAATATGATAACTTTTCTACTTTGCAGTGGCCTTACTATTTATAATTTTCTCAGTTCAATGTTTGAGGGACCTGGATATCTTCCACTTAAATGGCTGCCGGTATTATATTTTATTGTACTTTCATTAGAACTGTCTATATTACATATATAATTTACACTATATTACCTTAATGCAAGTATTATCATTAAATATGTGATTCGATTTAGAGGGATGATAAACATTTTGACGTTTCTTTCAGTTTCATCCTTTCTTCTTTTTTAACCGACGATCTCAGACGTTCGCTCATCTTCATGGTAAACAGTGTAGAATTTTAACTATCATCGTCTAAAGCATGACCAAAATCAATACCCTCATGCTATGATATTAAGTTTCTTAAGAAAAAAATTATTTGTAAAAAGAATTCAAATAATTGCTTTTCATTCATAAAATAAATCAAGGTTGGACGAAAATATGGCAAAATATTGATAATTTGAATCTTGAAGATTTGAGAATTGGGTTATTTTTAACGACACTTTAAGGGCATCATGAAAAATTGAAAAATTTTATTTTTGGAAGGTTCTGGGAGATTATAACATAAACTTTTCTCTAAAAGTCCTTTATTGTACTTTAATGTAAGTTATATCGTTCAGCTAATATAATTTCCATTAAATCAGGGTCGTCCAACTACATTATTATTACTATATTATTCAATAAAATTTATTAATGCCTTTTAATCTATTCAGATATATTTGAAGTGTCTTTTGTCTCCAAGGAGTGAGGGAAAATATCTCGGCTCGAAGGTTGGTTTTATTTATGTTTTCAACAAAGAAAACACGCTCTTCAGTTTAAAGTTGTCTAGAGTTACCTGCCAATTTTCAAATAAAACATTTAGAGCTGCAATCTGACATTCAATTTAATGACTAGATTTTATAAATCCCATCTTCCCAGACATTAATATCCTTCGTCCAACAGTCCTGCCTTATTCATATCTTCACTTTTTGGCAACATCATCTTTTGTGAGCAACTATTTTCAAGGATGAAGTAAACGAAGAGTAAAATTAGAACCAAAATATCTGTAGAACCCTTGAGAATTCACTAAGATGCTTTCATCAATCATATTTTGTTACATTATTTTCTCAAACCCAATGTCAGCTCTCCCAGTAGCTTTATGCTGCGTACTTTTGTTTTATAGTAAAATGAGTAAAAAATTAATGAAGTTTATTAATTAGATAAATAAATTTTGTATACAGTAATCGTAAATGGATATTTCGATCTAACACAATCTCTATCTTAAACGTCTGTCGTACCTATTATGAATTGAATAATACAGCATCCGATATTAGGAAAATTATTTTTGGTCATTGAGGTTAATCTCAAACACGACTCCACAAAATAGGTTTTGGAGGTGTTTTTTTTTTATCTGGAATTATCTCTATAGTGGCTGTAACGATTTTCTTTAATCTTGAAATGATTATAACTTGCCAGTTATTAGTATTGACACCTTGTAAACATTGTGACACTTTGTCTTATGTTAACATAATATTGTTCTAAATACCAACATATGTTATTTGCGGCTCCCCAGTATCTATATTTAACTATAATTTAAGGCCAACTGATAAGTCCAAGTTTGAAGAAATTTTATCAGTTTGAATTGTAGCAAATGCGTTAAAGAAAGAGAGTGTGTGTGTCCCACCTGATTTTTTTAAATTACGTTATACAATATATTTGAAAAACTCTCATACTTACTTTACTTACACACATTAATTCTAAGATTTTTGTATTTTATTTCAGGAATATGCCGCTGATGAAGCTTTTCTACAATTTTGTAAGATTTGTGAGGGATTCAAGGCGCCGAGGTCGCATCATTGCAGAAAATGTAATATATAGTTCTTATTAAATCCATTTTTTCAAGTTTCAAAAGCCAACATATTATACCACTTCGAAAGTACCAGATACAATAAATAAATAAATTGCACTATGTTTGGTTAAATTCACATTCTCAAAAGACATAAACAAAGTCATTTTCTCATAGATTCTTATAATTGTTTCACTAAATTTTATTCATAATTTGCCCACAGGTGGTCGATGTGTATTAAAAATGGATCATCATTGTCCCTGGATTAACAACTGTGTCGGTCATGCTAATCATGCACATTTTACATTATTTTTGTTCTTCAGCGTTTGTGGTTGTACTCAAGCTGCTATAATTATGAGTATTTCTCTGTATAGAGCATTTAATAAGGTAAATAAGTTTAGTGTATCTTCCTCATGTAATGGATCTTATAAGTATTTCTTTATTTTTGTTTTTGAATTTTAGATATGGTATTCTAATTATGGATATGAAAATCCAGTTCAGTTCACTGTGTCTACTCTAGCTCTCACTGTGTTTGCTATTGGACTAGCAATTGGAGTCGTGCTGTCAGTTGGTGCACTTTTCTTTTTCCAGGTATGTTAACAGTTTAATATTAAACATTCACACAATTAATTACTTTTAACATAAAATAAAAGAAATGGTAAACCTTATTCAAATGGAACTGTAGAGGAAACAAAACCTAATTCCCAAAATTAATTTTCTGCATACAAACTGCATATTTTTTATTTGAAATTGTCGAAAGTTTAATAAAATATTCCAAGTTTTCCAATATTTCGTTTAAAGAAAATTATTATAGCATTTCAAGTAGGAACACCTTGATGTTGCCCAAACGGAATATCAAATTTAAACGTTCTATGACTTTTTATTTTTTGTTAACTCCATTAACAGTTAGAAAGAGGTGATAGTAAAAGTCAGTAATCTTCAAAAACTATACTCAAAAGAAATTAATTTTTACTTTCTCTTACTTCTAGTAACATCTATTTATTTTTTCAGATTAGAGCTATTTTGCGGAATCGTACAGGTATTGAAGATTGGATTTTAGCTAAAGCAATATTACGTCGTGAACCTAATGAACCACCATTCGTATATCCTTATAATTTAGGTTGGAAAGAAAATTTTAAACAGGTGATTATGTTTTATTTTTTGAAAACAGATATATTATATAGTGGCGGATATGGTAGAGTGGTTGTGAGCATAGCCTTATAAGTAACTGAAAGGCCTCCAATTCATGATTCCGTTATAACTATTAACTTTATATTTATTTGAAAAATATTAATAATAAAATATATGCTTCCGCTCCCGTCTGTGACATCTAATTTGGTATTTTGATGTTAAGTCCGCCTGCAAAATTTGACTTTACTTACTTTACTAATAAATTATATGTTTATGTTTTTAAGTTAATTGCTGTGTTATATCTCTAGGTATTCAATTTTAATTTCGAGACTGTTGGCGATGGAATAACATGGCCAGTTGTAAAAGGATGTAATCAGTACACTTTGACGGTGAGTAATTGTTTTTTTGCCTAAACATGTAAAAATTAAACATAGATATAACACGTGGTGAGCTATAAGAAGCTCGTGCAAGCTCTTTGTTAATTTGTTCTCAAACTTATGAGCCCTTTGTTACTGTTGTTTACTTTCATATTAAAAATTATCATTTTTAATATATGGTAACCTAATACAAATTAATCAATGGAGTAATAATTGCAAGCTATTAATTACAAGATTATTAATATTAGCTGCATTTATATAAAAGACAGCTTCTTTTTTTTTTTTTTTTTTTGCTCGAAGATGTGATTCCTTTGTTAAAATTGCTGGGAAAGCTGATCATATTTGTTTACAGATTGAACAAAAAGAGCAGAAACAAGAGAAAAGATTAAGAACCAGGCCTTATTTAGTATGCAAGAAATATAGTGGTTGGTGGTTTCCAATTGTACATGGATGGAGAGTTTGTCTCAGTCCTCCATTGTCGGATGAACCAAGAATACCACTTAATCCTTCCGAAACGATCAATGTTACAAGATGGAGAAGGTAAATCATTCCATTTGTTTTAACTACTGTATATCTTGCACATATTTTTTTTTGAAGGGGAGAACAATGCACTGCAACTTTTTCCGGTCTATTGTGTTTGTTATGCCCTCTAGATGCCGCAGGCTTCCACAGCACCCGAGCAGATGTCCCAGCTGAACATCCGTTCTACAAAACCTCCATCAGGTTGAGATCCCTGAGGAATCCCAGAAACCTGACAGGCTCTAGAGAGGGTATATCCCCCTCCTCCACCTGGTAGCTACCCAGGTTCTTGAATCTCCTCTGAGTGGCAGCCTCGCAGTCTGTTAGGAGATTAATGGAATTTCCTCCAGCTCCCCAGAGCATCTGCATGAGCTGTCACTTTCCAAACCCAGCTTCATCAGGTGTCCTCTGAGACGGCAACGCCCCGTGAGGAAACCCGTAAGAACGCGGAGCTTGTTCTTGCTCAATCCAATGCAGGCCTCCGATCTCCGTCGGTTATAATTTCCCAAGCAGATCTTGGCCTGCCGCAAACCGGGGATGGAGTACCAAAGTTGAGATCTTCTCGTCTCCTCTTCCTTCCTAAGTACCTCCAACAGAAACTGGTCGCTAACCCCACAGAAAGGTTCCGGCCCTAGAAGCGGGGTCGTAGCGCCTATCTTGGCCAGGGCATCGGACATCTCATTCCCTTCAATGCCAGCATGCCCCGCCATCCACCAAAGGGTAACTTTGTTCCTCCTGCCTAGGTAATTAAGTTTATCTAGGCATTCCCAGACCAGTTTAGAGTTGATAACTGATGCACACAATGCTCTAATGGCTGCTTGATTATCGGAAAGGATGACAATCTCCTGGTTCCTATATCCCCTGTCGAGGTTAAATTGTCACATCTTCCAACAGCGTATATCTCCGCCTGGAAGATGCTGGGGAATTTACCCATGGGTTCCGAGTGCTTGATCCTTGGACCGACCAAGGATTAAAACACATACTGAAAATAATTTATTTAGAAATGAAAGTGATTAGATTATAAAAATAGATAATTAATCACACTTCACAATTTCAACAACATTTATTAACTGGGTAGCTTTAATATTGTGTCTGCTTTTGGAGCAACATGGTGTCGAAGCCAAAAACTATTTCTTGGCAGAAGAAAAAATATAATAAAATTATGAGTTTAGTTAATTGTTGTTTATTTCTATAGGTATTCAATTTTAAAATCCTAGAGATTTTACGTTAGTGATACTAGACAAATCCTCTTCAATAACATCTAATTACATATATGTAGGTTAATTAGTTCAGCCTTCCACATCAATTTAATTGCAATAGAGTCATTATTTCTGACAGTTTCAAATGAGCAATGTGTTTTTAGTAATTATAATATTATAGTAATAAGTTATCCTGACTTAACAAAAACATTAACATTCCTTATTTTTCGCTCTGACTTTGCAATTAGTTAACGGTTAACATTTTTACCCGTAGATATTGGCTGTTTGGTGAAAAAGTACCAGATGACCCAAATGCGAAGAGGCTGCGTGGTTGGTTTCCAAGGTGCTGTGTAATTGAAATAGGAGGTTACGGCGATACTGTAAGTAATAATGATGTTAAAAAAAATCAGTAATTAATTTCAGCTTTCTTTATTCCCCAGTTTTTTTTTTCTTTTTTTAATTTTGTTTAGTATTGTTTTATGGTATATTAAAATAAGAAAAAAATCACATATATATATTGAAATTGTAAAATTTATTTCATGTACAAAAAAAATCAGATGTATATAATAGTTTAAAATAATTAAACTATAGGAAAAAATAAACGACAGTATTTTAGAGTATTGCATAAAGCATATTTTTTTCCTTTTTAATAAATTGTTAAATAAGTACCAAATAAAGTATTAAATATTTTACTCACATATAGCAACAATAATAAGAAATTTAATGGCATTAGTATAAAAAAAAAAAATTATTTCATATATAATCCAAAAATAAGAAATTATATTTTTCATTTCACTGAATTATGTTTTAAACATTTATAATATTTATATTTAAAATGTATGATAGCTAATTTTAAAATAAATTTATAAGATTATAACCTTATCTAGTTAACCATAATTTTTACTTCCAAACATTTGTACAGACTGTAAACAATATCAAACATCTGTCCTTGAATTCATGTGCTTTCTATATAATTCGATCTCAACGCCTTCCCATTCTAAGTTCACTTCCAATGTAAAATACCTTAAACATTCGAATTAAAAAAAAATATATATAAAACAAAAATTAACCGTCCTGTTTAGTGAATTAAGTAAGAGGTTAAATTTTTTTAATATAATATTCATTAGGAAACTAAGAGCAACTTCACTAAAAAAAAAAAAAATAATAATAATTAATTAGTTATAATTAAATCATTAAAGTCACATTGATAAAAGTTTATTTAATCATTTATGGAGACATAATAATTTTTAAGTTCAATTAATTTATATTCATTATTCTTTCAAATAGGATTTCATATTATTAATATTGTTTTTCTAACTTACTTTTCTTTTAAATATTTCAAAATTTCCTGCTCTTTCATTGATAGTTTATTTAGTAATATACCCATATTTGAATATAATAGTGTCCTTGTATTAAAGCCAATCAAACAGTTTTCAACTTCTGAATTCTCTAGAGTATGATACACGGCTAATCTGCCCAAATCCACACCATTTTCCTGTAATTGAAATAATATTTATAAACGTATTTTTTTTTGAAAGGTTACAGTATGAAAAACATATTACAATTTTTTAATACAATATTTGTAAATCATTGTTTGAAAAAATTGTTGTTTATTTGAAAACTAATTAAAATTGTTGAATACTTATAATAATACTCTTATCATTGATTACCTTTTTATCTAATTATAATTTATGCATAATTATAAACTTAAAAAAGGGACATCACTCTAAACGTTCTTATGTTTGATGCGAGTGATTATGGGTAATATTACATCCTTGGGCTCAAATGATGTTTATCATTGTTATTAGTTAGTAAGTGGAGAAACTACAGCTAGGAGCGGAAGAATTGTAGCTTTGACCTATTTCCCCAATATATTCCCCTAGGCAGACCTTGTTCATTCGTCGGCGGTTTAGTTTTTACTTTCTCTTCTTATTCCAAGACGAAACATGAAAGTTCTTTTAAAAATTAGTCTCTCATACAATAGTTTGTGCCGTAGCTACCCAATTAAAAAGACAAAATTTTGTAAAAATTCTGTTTGACAAAAAAAAATAAGAGAAAGTAAGAAATTATCAATTGAAAATGCGATTAGAGAAAGATGTTTATGTTTCCACAGCATTATGCCATCCCAATTTTCAGTTTTATGAACTTAAGAAGGCAAGAAATACGAACTTGTGTAACCAAAAACATATTATATAAAACGACCTTATATCACAGATTACTATCAAACTCTCAATTGTTTTAGGCAAATTACGGAATTTTAAAAGTTTTAAAAATCTGTTTTCAAAGACGCACACGACTTTATCTTATTTCAATTAATTAATACAATTTCATTTTTAAAAAATTGCAATGTTTAGAAACGTTTTGCTGGGTTGGCCATCAAAAAAAAAAAAGCGGAGGTTAAACATATATATACCTGAATGGATACTGTGGGCGATCTCTATTTCAAGATCGTGTAACGTCATTTAAATTTGAACATAATTGAGGGGCCTCTAAAAACCTCATAAAACAAATTTTTTTTTGTAAAGATGTGTAATAAAAGTGACACATTTTTAACTTTACAGATGGCAGTTCAAGTTTAAAAGTAATCGTTCTAGCCGTTTTCTATAAAAATACAAAACGTATTCTTTACTGTGGCGCTACTGGTTAACTGAGTTCTTCAAATTTGGAATTGAATCAAATGCTTTTATATATATTAATATTATGTAGGTGGTAAAACCATGTATTGTACTGAAATGGCACTTTAGAGCTTAGAGGGAAGCATAACACTGCTCTTTCCTCGGCCCCCCAAAAAGCAATTCTACCGGGATAATGTTTCAAATAAAACCTATAGATAGTTTACGAGGTATAAAGAAAATCGTTGGAGCCTTTTTCGAGAAAAACTGGGAAAAAAAAAAAATCGTAAAGTGGCACTTCCGATTGGCGGATTTTGCCCGAAACCTTCATGCCAGATGCGGTGATAGTATTTAAACGGAATTTCAAGTTTGAGCTTCCTATACTTTTTAGTTTTTGAGATTTTTTTTTCACACATAGTTAATTGGCTAAAAATATTTTTTTCGTAATGAGAGGATCTCAAAACATATATTTCCGGTGAAACTCAATTTCAAAAATTTGACATGTTCGCAATACTTCCTCTTACTAAGAAACCAGCGAATCTAGGCTAGTGCTGGGCGAGGGGAGACTTAGTGCTCCTCCCCCCCCCCAAAACTAAGAGTAAGAGAAAGAAATTAAAAATATGGGGCCTAAAATGCAAACTAACATGATGCGACAGCTCATGGAGACCTGTCCCAAGCGGTATATATTATTAGGTGTGACTCGTCTCGTTTCCATCGCCATATTTCTAACCAGGATCCGTCTATTAACTGTAACTATCCATTTTGCCTCAAAATGCTGTTCTTGAGTGTTACTGGAATTGAATTCTGATCACACGTACTTTCCTTCGCAAAGGCAAACATAATTGGCAGTTGTTTCGCTACTATCACAGTTTGTATTTCGTGGTTGATTTCATAGATCGCCTTCCATCAGTGACATACAGTTTTTAATATACTACTGGCATTGTGTATTGTGACTTTTAACTATTCAGAACACACGCACACAACATGAAGAAAAATTAGCCACATATAACGAAAGCAATTGTTTCACTGATGAACGCCTGAAACCAGCATGAAGGCCAAATCTGCACATAAATTGCGTACCCACTTCCTAAATATAACAAAACACTAATGATTTCATGACACTTACCTTACAATAACGAGCAGCTTGTTCACAAAGCTGTTTTATCTTCTGGCTAGCTGGATGCCATGCTGGCGGTCCAATATTAGTTAGCAGCTGCATTGCAGTTGGTGCAGCATTTATTATACCTATTTTTTTACTCTAAAAAAGTGATAATTTGATTCTACTAAATTGTTGAGTTCTTTACAATGATTTTCTTATTTTTAACAAGATGACCTAACTTTATCTTGAAATTCCATTTGGTTGTTATTTTTTTGTAAATTATATATTATTGATGGAAGGATATAGAGAAACAACTAATTAGTATACTAAACATATTAAACTTACTTTAAACAGAGGAATGTAATCATATAAGGTAGCATCAATAAGTGTATCTCGGCTGTAGGTAAGTACTATATCTATTTTAATGTCACTGTTATTAATTACTTCCCATAATTTGCTGAGTGGATATCCTGAAATAGCTATATAACGAACTTTACCTTTATCTACAAGTTCTTTAACAGCTGGTAGAGCATTTTTCACAACATCATCAAGAGTGGTGAATTCAACATCATGAACCTTTTATTTCAAATAAACATAATTTTATATTAAAAATTAATAATTTCTTAAATTTTGGAATAAATAAATATTTTTGTTTATAGAAAACATACCACTGCAAAGTCTACATAAGTTATTCCAAGTCTTTTCAAACTTATCTCGAAACTTGATATTATTTTCTCTTTCGAATAATCAAACATAGTTTCCCATTTAGACGTATATCTACCAACTTTAGTTGAGAGATAATAAGCTTGTCTAGGAATATGTTTTAAAGCCTGTCAAATGAGCTCATATTGTAGAATACAAAATTATTAATAATTCCTTTTTCTCTTGGTGATTTAATAGATTCATTAATTACCTTTCCTAAGAGAGTTTCTGATCTTCCTTCTCCATAATATGGAGCTGTATCAATATAATTTATGCCCAATTTGATCGCCTCAATTACAGTAGCAATTCCTTCTTCGTCGTCATAATTTCTAGTTCACATAAAGACAATCTTTGATAATAAACAAATTCACCACTAGGATAGAAAAACAAGAAAATTACAATCGCTTGCAGGGTGAGTGCAATGTAGCGAAATTCAGTGTCTTAATTAACAAATATAAAAACTAGCAAAATTTAACATATAGATAAGGATATAGAAGCAGGAAAAGATCTTTTTAGCCGGAAGTATTATAGGTGAACAAGCCATGACAGATGAAGACACTAACAGCAAGATCAAAATAGCAAATAGGTCGTCTTCACAGGATAATTATTTTAAATCGTTCTGCTTTTAGGGTCTGAAACACAGACAATTACTGGGTCCTTCACTACCCAGTTGTTAAGTTAATTTTAATATAAATAATTGACTATGTTTGACTGCTGCTATAAATATAAAATAATCAGCACGGGCAAAACTTCAGATTTAGGAACTTATAAATTTCAGACTTTTTTTTTCTTACTTTTCGGGCACGTTTGTTGTCCTTCCTAAGCAGCTACATGAATATAGAACAAGAGGATACAAGGTATGTAGCCGGAAGAAACTATGTTAAGATACATATATAAATATACAAATAATGTTAAGAACACCCACAAAAGGTGAGTTTATAATGAAAAAAATAACAAATATAAAAATAAAAGGAGAGAAACAAAAAAAAAACTGAGAGATAAAAAGAAGATATTATTTATCATGTTGTTCCTGAGAAAAAAAGTCCCAAATATGTCCGAAACATAGAAAAAAAATAAACTTTTCTGAATTTTAAAAGTTTTCTTCTTTTATCCAAGGCACCAACGTCTTACTTGTATAGTAATTATACATCCGATCGTGTTCTAACTAGAAGGCACCATATCTCAAAGTTACACCAAGCGCGGAAACGAATCAGGTTCGCCACATGGTGTGAGCATTAATATATTATACAGCATCCTCCTCAATATCTACACAAAACTTCTCTTTAAAAAAAAAAAAATTTGGAACATTATTAATTTTAATATCCAGATGTTTTTCCCCTCTGTTTCCATTTCTCCCATTGTCCTACTACCTCCTATTTTCCCAGTTTCCTCTGTTTTTCCTACTATTTTGATTCCATGATCAAATCCATATAAGCAAAATAACCGAAAAAAAAATTGCAATTTATAATTTTACTTTTAAGAGAAGAAGTAAAAACAAATGACTGAGGGTGAGATATACAGTCGAAGACGTTTTCCATCCTACCCACTTTGTTGATTCAACATTCAGAATAGCACAATGAACGATTCTATCATAAACGGCTATAGCATTTAATTTTTCAATAAATATTTAAATTACCCATAAAAGCCGCTGAATGATCCTCCGCCTAGACCTAGCTTAGATATTTGTATATCAGTATTTCCTAATTGTTTATATGACATTTTTATTATATTTTCTATGCAGTGAAATCCTTCGACGTAGGTTTTAGGAAATGCCATGTTCCCTGAATAAAGGAATACAATGAAATATCATCAGTAATCAGTTGTTCTATTTTTTTTTTTTCAACTTAGTTAAAATTTGTTTGTTCTTAAGAAGTTTAATTAGATTAATAATAACTATTATAATTGTTATCAGTAATTTTTTTGTTACATTATTAAATAGATAATTTACTAATGACTTTTAATACTATTCAGAAATATTTGCGGTGTCTCTTGTTCCCAAGGAGAAAGGGAAAATATCTCGGCTCAAAGGTTGGTTTTATTTATGTTTTCAACACAAGAAAACACGCACTTCAGTTTAAAGTTGTCTAGAATTACCTACCAATTTTCAAATAAAACATTTAGAGCTGCAATCTAACATTCAATTTAAAGACTGGATTTTTATAAATCCCATCTTCCCAGATATTAATATCCTTCGTCCAGCAGTCCTGCCTTATTCATATCTTCACCTTTTTGGCAACTATCATCTTTTGTGAGCATCTATTTTCAAGGATGAAGTAAACGAAGAGTAAAATTAGAACCTAAATATCTGTAGAACTCTTGAGCTTTATGCTGCGTACTTTTACTTTTATAGTAAAATGAGTAAAAAAATTAATGAAGTTTATTAATTAGATAAATAAATTTTGTATACAGTAATCGTAAATGGATATTTCGATCTAACACAATCTCTATCTTAAACGTCTGCCGTACCTATTATGAATTGAATAATATAGCATCCGATATTAGGAAAATTATTTTTGGTCATTGAGGTTAATCTCAAACACGACTCCACAGAATACGTTTTTGAATTGTTTTTTATCTGGAATTATCTCTATAGTGGCTGTAACGATTTTCTTTGAAAATGATAACTTAACAGTTATTCGTATTGACATCTTGTAGACACATGTGACACTTTGTAGTGTTTTGTGCTAAGATTGGTCTAAACGCGAACATAAGTTATTTGCGGCTCCCTAATACCTATATTTAACTATTATATTAAGGCCAACTAAAAATTCTATTATCAATTAGGGCCAAGTAACACTATCAATTAGAATTGTAGCAAATGCGTATAATTATGTAGCACCTGATTTTTTAAATTATGTTATGCATTATATTTGAAAATTATTTCCATTACTCACATACTTTTTTGTTTTACCCACATTAATTTTAAGATTTTTGTATTTTATTTCAGGAATATTCCGCTGATGAAGCTTTTTTACAATTTTCTAAGATTTGTAAGGGATTTAAGGCATCATTGCAGAAAATGTAATATATAATTTTTAAGTTTCAAAAGCCGACATATTATACCATTTTGCTAGTCCGGATACAATAAATATACTACCTTCCATTTTACCTGTTTCCTCTGGTTTCCTACCATTTAGATTCCATGATCAAATGCATATAAGCAAAATAATGGAAAAAAATTGTAATTTATAATTTTCCATTAGTTATGCTTTTAAGAGATGAAGTAAAAACAAATGACTGAGGGTGATATATACACCCGAAGACGTTTTCCATTCTACCCACTTTGTTGATTCAACTTTCAGAATAGCATAATGAACGATTCTATCAAAAACGTATACAGCATTTAATTTTTCAATAAATATTTAAATTACCCATAAAAGCCGCTGAATGATCCTCCGCCCAGACCTAGCTTAGATATCTGTATATCAGTATTTCCTAATTGTTTATATGACATTTTTCTGATGTTTTCTATGCTGTGAAATTCTTCGACATAGGTTTTTGGGAATGCCATGTTTCCTGAAAAAACGAATACAAAGAAATATATATTACTGTTTGGTAATTAGTTGTTCTATTTTTTTTAAAACTTAGTTAAAAACTGTTTGCTCTAATGATTATTATTAATTGTTATCAGTAATTTCTATGTTACGTTTATTAATGTAAATAAATAATATTAATTAAATTTTTAATTCAATGTATTCACTGAATGAAAAAATGTTGAAGAAATTACAATTATTATCAAATAATAATAATACATGTTTGATGAAAATAAAAACATAAAATAAGGTGCTATAACCGCCGTAGTTAATGCGCCCGGCAAAAAAATAGCAAAAAATATAAATCAAAATGCAGCGCCCGCTCTAACGGTTACGTCGCCCCGGACAAAAAGACAAATTGCCGCCCCTTAAGAATAGTCAATTGATATTCTTAAAGTTGTTCTTAAATCTGCCACGATAAGTCCTCAATAGTTTCGTAGTTGAACTTCCTCTGGAAGTTGAATGACGGCAAGTGAAAACCAAGATTTTTAATAAATCTATAAGATTCTGGCTGAAGATTTTATCGATGTAAAACAGCTCACCTCTGAAAATATGCTATAGAAGACTTGTGAAGCTTTTGGATGGTTCTGATATAACATCCACTATAGATTGATATGTCCTTGGGCTAATGGTAGTTCATATGTAAATATTTGGCGCAAAATCATTACCACCAGATTAATAGTTCAAATTAGAGTAGCTAGTGATCGTCACCCCAGGGTTTTTTTATAATTGCCCATTTATTTGATCGTAAAAAAGTTGCTTTACTTGTGCGGTGGGCAAAAATGACAATATTATGCACTTTATTTTGGAATGCCCTTACTATAAATGTTTGAGAAGGAGGTTGTTAAATAGGTATTCACCTTTACGCTGTTCTTATGTTTTTGCTCACTTACTAGATATAGGAAATAAAGAAAAGTTAAACCACTTATTTTGCAAGTGTGTAGTTTCTTTAGGCAATAAATAAATAAATATTGAATGACATTTCTCAAGAAATGTTTTAAGCAATTGGACCAGCCATTTCAAGAGATTTTGAAGCTGCTTTCAAAAATATATCAAATACAATATTCAAATGAAATTAACAATCAATATAACAAATGAAATTAGCCCGTACATTTTATTGACAAGATTTAGATAAAGGTTCTTGAACTGTATGTTGGTAGTTACATATGAATGCTTATAAAAATAATCATTCTTCTAGCTGAAAAACAAATGTAAAAAAATCTGAACCCTCTCATGAAAAAGAAAGGAAAAAATATCAAGCATTATTCTAGAAAAATATCTTGGCAAATAATGTGCCAAGAATTATCTTAATAGCTCGCGAAAGAAATATAATGTAGAAAAAATATAAATAAATATTTGAATTTTATTAATATATATTAATATAATTAATACATTCATTTATTTCTAGTTTAAAAATGAAGTGTATGCTTCTTTTTTTCAATTACAATGTACATCTAAGTAATTTTTTTCAGTTTTTGTGATTTGCTCCATAAAAACACCCAAGAATTTTTTTGAACTTGTGTGAGTGTTTCACACCAGTCTTTTTTTTGGTTTCTAATTAATAAAGTAACTAATTAAAATTAGTATATGTGTTAATTTGTAAAATGGCCACCAGATAACAACACCTACTGAGAAACAATTTTATTTATAGTTATATAGTTTGTCACTAGGTGTCGCTACTCCCAGAGATTTTTTGGGAATCATTATACGCTTACCCTTCTCAAAACTTTTAACATTTTTTTTACATCATAGGATGGCGCTGTGATCGGGTGGCAAATTTTGGAACTACAATTCTGTATATCTAGAAGCTTATGCTTTCTAGCGGCAATTACTTGAACTACTACAAATTGCTATCCACTACCCGTCCATTCCAAAAGACGCATATTAAGGTATTAGAAAATTTTTACATCATAGGATGGCGCTGTGATCGGGTGACAAATCTTGGAACTACAGTTCTGTATATCTAAAAGCTTATGCTTTCTAGCGGCAATTACTTGAACTACTAAAAAATTGCTAACCACTACCCGTCCATTCCAAAAGACGCATATTAAAATGTTTACATCATAGGATGGCGCTGTGATCGGGTGGCAAATTTTGGAACTACAATTCTGCATATCTAGAAGCTTATGCTTTCTAGCGGCAACTATTTAAACTACTACAAATTCTAGATTAAGTAAGTGCTGTTACCTGGCGGTAAATTCAGAAAATTAATTTGATTCGTTTTTAACTAGTTTTCTTTTTTTATTTCAACTAAAATGTAAAATTTGAATTTTTTTGTTTGTTTCATAAGAATAGTCCTAATTTTTTATATAAACTTTAACTGCAACAGTTACATTCTTAAAGCAGTTAGAAAAAAAAAAAAAATTTATATTTGTTCCTTAGCTCTCTGTCTTTTTTTTATGTCTTTTATTAAATTATTCAATTATTTGTTAAAGGGGGCTAATTGTGACTCTAATATTAATTAAGTTATTTTCTCTCTTATTAAGTTATATGTATTTATTACATTTAACACCGATTTAAAATATTCTTCCAAATAATTATGAAAGGTGTTCTATCCTGAGACTTAAATTGTCTTGCAAATTGCCGTCACAAGCTTTGCTACTGGATTGATAGAGAGCTTGCTATCATACAATGCAATCTTATTTAGGTAAATGGTATAATCCTCACCTCCTTTATTTATCTGTAATACATGGCAAACTAACCGTTTATTTGCAATAAAGGAATGAAGGGTGATTGTTTTATACCAGATTTCTTTTTCCTAAATCGCGGCAGTAGACTAAATAAATTAAGGGATGTCAAATCTAGACTATGAGGGAAAATGCAGACTTTGTCAGCAGAGCATCATTTTGATTAGGAACATAATTTTTTTCTTGCACAACCTTTATTTGAATCTTATTTTTTGCATTATTTGTTTGTCTCAAAAGTTTTATTTTCGGGACTTCATCAGTCATCAGTTATTTTAGTGGTACTTTAGAGAAAAGCATATTGCTATTGTTCCTTCAGAAAAATCTGACAAATAAAAGTGATAAGAATTTATATGTATAGATAGTATTCAACGTTTAAAGAAAATCGTTGCAGCCAATTTCGAGAAAATCACGAAAAAGTGAAAAAAAAAATTCAGTAAATTCGCACTGTCGGATGGATTTTGCCGTCTGTGCAATCCAAAAAGTAAATTCTGGCAAATTGAATTAATTAACTGGTTTTGTTTTTAATTTGACTGCAAAGTTAAATTCTTTAGCCTTGCACTTCTATGGCTAGTTGCAGCGCTCGCTCTAGCGGTTACGTCGCCCCGGACAAAAAGACAAATTGCTGCCTCTACATATATATACACTACCGATCGGAAGTTTGAGATCAGTAAAAAAATTTAGTTATTTACTAAAATTCTTTAAAGAAAATTATAGTTACATTTAATAAGAATTTTCCAGTAACGTGATTTATGCATAATACCTCCCCCACTTAAAGGCACCTTTTAAAATAAACATTTTATTAACATAATATACCTCGAGGGATACCTTCATAAGCCCGGAGCCCTTCTGCGGTTGCCCGTTCACGCTTCTATCAAGGAATGGATAGAAGACCACCATCTGCGATGGTGGGAAAGAACGCCAGGGCAGAGGCAGGCTAAATTCTTTGTTAATACATTTGTCTACATTCACCAGGGATCTACTGAGCCATAGTCTAAGAGGATAATAGTGGGTCTATTAACAGGGCATTTCAGGCGGCTGAATAAGCACATACACCATTTACTACTAGCACACAACGCGTTATGCCGTTTCTGCAGGGCCGTTTATTGTACCAATTTACTTCTATATCTAATTGGTTCAAGAGACTAACCCTGCAGTTAAAATATCCCCCTAGAAGTATAAGGTTGTTAAAAAACTTAGACTGGAGGCTATTAAGGGAATCATCAAGGTAAGTTAGTATGTAGTTTAAATGTAGGGAGGGCTTAAAATAAAATAAACCAATAATGAACACAAGGTTAGTAGTTTCTGTTAACAGAACCTTCACAAACATCCAATATTCACATTTTTCTAGCATACTTAGGGTAAATAGTTTATTATTATAGATGACTCCCAGGCCACCCTAGCTCCTCCGCTTAACAACTGATGAAACTAACACAGAGAATTCCGACAGAGCAGAAGATAGGTTGATGATGTCCGAAAATATCCAGGTCTCAGAAGGAGAATTAAGCTTGAAGTTGTGAAACCCTGGATATTTCAGAAAACAACAGAACACAGGCTATCCTTCATGAGGCTATTACTTTTTGCTGGAAGTTGCTTGCTACTGGATATGATATCTTCTTGATAATGTTCAGGCGGTGACTGATTTGACTGAAGAAGCTGAGGAGGATTCGGGAAGAAAACGAAACTGGCCTAACCGTTCTTTAATTTCATCTACTTTTTGCTTTTTTTTGACTTGTTCATCATCAGACTGAGTACCAATCTGGCCCCTGTCAATCAGCGATTCTGCCTCGTTCAAGCTGTAATAGCTCCCTCTGAATTTAAGCATTTTCCTAGCATAAACTACTCTGCTATCAAGGTTCCTCAGTCTATTTATATAGGCATAAATTCTTCTTCCTTCATCCCTCTCTTCCTTGGTACGATCGTGACCTAAACGGAGTGTTTTTGTTGAAACAACGTTTTTCTCTCAAAAATGTTCTGCTTTAATAAGTTGCTATTGAGAGACACTAAAATTGGTCTTGGTTCGCTTCCTCTCCCTATCCTATAACAATTATTGATATTCTGATCAGTAATATTAATTTCAGCATCAGCACAGACTTCCTTGACTCTGTCAACAACATCTTCATTTCCAGCATTAGGCACCATTATAAATAATAAAATTATTTCTTCTCAACTGCCTTCTTAAAAATGTTACCTCCTCGGTTAGACGACAATTCTGTTCCTTTAATATCCTACATTTTTCTTTTACATGCGTGAATTGTCTCACAATATATTCCATCAATGTTAGGGATCTTTCAACAGTTGTTTTTATTTCCTTTGTTTCATTTGAATTTCTTTTGATTCCACTCATCAAATCCTCATTCGTAAAAGGCATAGTTAAATAAGTTTAACGAAATTCACAAAAACCTTAAATATTTGATCGTAGAAATTTGAAAAAAGAAAAGCTATAAAAATATAATAAGCTTACGCAAGTAGTAGTGATTGAGCGTCGCTGCAAGCGTTCGGAAGTGGTGCGAGAGAGACAGAGTTCTCCCACTCAAGGCGGCTCTATGGCCTACCTCGACCTCTCATTATTTGAAATACAAATATTAAGTTTGTTTTGAAAATCCCCACCTCTCACCGACTATCATGCAGTTCAAACAAGACTGAATTTAATTATGACCTTGAGATAATAGTTTTTCTTGATTTTTCAAAACTCACTCGATGTGTGTCAGTAGCTGCACTAATGAAAACTCTTCACACAGACACTTTTAAATCAAGTTAATAGAGAAAACACAAAGAGATGATGTTAACTGTGTGATGGCTAAGACCAAACTTTTTTTAATAAACAAGTATTTTTAATATTCTAATTTATAAGATAGCCGTATTATTTACATCGGAAAGATGAAAAATAAATGGAACTAATTAAATAAAAATGAAATATTCTTGTCAGAAATTAAATTCATTAACCGAAATTTGGCTGTAATAGAGAGCCTCTTTTAAATACCTAGCTAATGGACTGCCACTTGGAGGACCCGGGTCCGAGTCCAGCTGTGATGCCCTTAAATTTTTTCTTCATTAGAGTCCCTACAGCTCACTGTCCGGTGATGGACACTGTTGTCTGTAACGAGAGATCACTGTCCGGAGGCCGGCAGTGCACTGAGAAGGCTTGAGTGACTGAGACCCGAATGAGAAAATGTTGACGCGCCTTAAATTAAAAAAAAATATATATATATCTACTTGCAAATATTATTCCAACTTTCCCCTTCAGACACTTACAGACTTCCACTTTGGTAAGTACTTTTTTTTTTAAATATTTTAATCTATAAGATAAAACTGGGCAAATGGCTATGATGGACTATGTCCTTTATTTCATTTAAATTACATAGCGAACAAAATATGACGAATATCGGAAAGGAATGGCCTGTAGTTCAAATTTAATGTTTCTATTCTTGTTTTTAAACTTAATTTACTAATTAATACAGTTATAATTTAATTTTGGATAAATTTTGTGGCTTCCACCTTCCCTTGCATTTCTTTATTCTATTTACATTCAGTTTCCAATTTACTTAGTAATTTGTTTAATTTACACTACAAACTTCGCCAGATTCATAACTCAATTCCTTTAACTCTAAATGAAATTTTTCATAGAGGTTATTCCTAGGGCTAAACCAGAAGATATAACATGCGAGCAATAACATTCTGTAATCGACAAACAGGCAATTTAAAAATTTTCAATATTTTAGTTAAGATGTAATCTTAACTTGTAAATTTACATATCACATATAATTCTAAACTAAACATAATTTGCTGTATTAGCAGGAAGCAGGAATAATTTTTTAACAAAAAACCCCTTGCTACGTGATTGTATTTTTTGTCTCCCCACACCTAACCAGGCTGTATAAAGCAATAGCCAAATATGAGGTAGGAGTAGCAATGTCGCTCAAGATACCCGATAGCAGCTTTACGCTGGATGGGAAGCAGAAAGCTCTGCTTCTGCTAGAAACGCACTTTCTGGGAAACAGGAGGATGAGTGATGGTGAAGCCAGACTGACTAGGGATGACTGGGAGGTAGCGAAAACTATCGGTTCGCCATCACGACTGGAATAGATGTAATTTTCAGTCTTTCAATCGCATCTTCCATCGATAGGGTGGATGGGATCTTCCATAGCCTTCTACAGAGGGGCATAAGCGCAGCTCCAACACCTAGTTCAGATTATCCGAAGTATGGCATTCGGGCACGTACCGAGGCCATGGAGGGTCTTCATGCCTAAAGAAGGGAAAAGAGATGCCACCTTTCCCAAGTCCTTCAGCCCTTTCTGCCTTACACTCTTTCTTTTAAACACAATGGAGAAGGTGGTGTAATTATATTAGGACGGATATTCAAGGGAGGATGCCATTGCACCCACGTCAGCATGCATGCCGGGCGGGGAGTTCAACAAATACTGCCTTGTACCAGCTGACGGACATAATCCAGAGAACTCTAGATGTCAAAGAAACAGCCATTTGTACCTGGAACGTGGAAGGGATTTTGACAATACCTCCTCACATGAGGTGTCAGTAATGCGCTGATCAAAAGGGAAGTAGACAGCACAGTAGCCAGATGGATGAAAGAGGTCTGCCCACAAGAACAAAGTAGTAAATAGTGGTGGTAGTTCCACCAGGGGCTGTCCGCAAGGAGGGATTTTGCCACGCTTAATGTGGAGCCTTGAGGTGGACGGACTTCTCCACAAACTGGCAGATCTCAAAATCTCCTATCAGGGATATTGCTGATGATATCGCCATTTTGCCAGGAGGAAGTTCGAGGAAACTCTTTGTCACATAATACAAAGGAGATTAGAAATCAGTAAATGGTGTGCATAAGTGGGGTTGAAGATTAATTCCACGAAAACTACTATCATACCCTATCCCTAGAAGGAAAACAATGCTATGCTTTGCCAGAATTTCGGATTAATAGAAAATTGGTTAACCGAAAGCGTGAATTTTCAGAATAGTTTCTTGAATTTTTTTAAATGTGAAAATCACTTGAACGACTTTTTTTTTAACTTGAAATGCCAATGCACAGATTTAAGCCTATTTTGGTTAGCCTTAACTTTTTAACCCTCTATTAATGTTTTGGCGAAGGCTGAGGCAAATAGGTAAAACTAAATCTATCACGTCTACCACTATCTTTAGAGCCAGTCAGACTGTCTTACTAAACATGTAGTACTAATTTCAAGAATAAGGTAAATTTGTCAATTAGAATAAATTATATGTGAGCTGTAAGAAAAAGTCTGTGAGTGTTTCACAGCAGATACTTTTTTTGTTTACAATATGATTATTTCTATCCTTCAAGTTCATTTAATATTATTTAGAGATTATGTTTTTTTTCAATCATATATTTTTCATAAATTTAAATAATTTAAGCGATTGGTTTGAATGAAAATTACTTATTAAAGTAGAGCTCATTAGTTTCGGCTGTTAGCTGGTATTCAAAATAGCTATTTCTGAAGCCGGCCTTGAACAAAAATATAAACAACTCTCGTTTTAAATATTATTTGAATCATTAACATAACATCAAATAATATATTTTATACGATTCTATGAGTATAAAAATATGATATAACTATGATACATTTTAAAAAATAATATTTACCTTTTTTGAAGTTGATCGCTGCCGAATGAATATATTAGATGATGAGATCGCTCATTAATATTGTCCGTTTAAATATGTAGATGATAAAGTAAAGAGGAGGGGATTAATTCTTGTTCCACGCTGTAAGTTCCAACGTATCATATTCCAAGAGGGCAACATTGAATTACTCGTGTAATATATTATCAACGATAAGGGACAAATGACAAACTGATAGCAATTTTATTTTAATTTCTGATTCTTCTATTAAAAATTGTTTCATTAAAACTTTTATTTTCATAACCTCATAATACGTGCTAGTTTAGAAAAGAATCTAATATTACTTTCTCTTATACTTAGTAAGAGAAAGTATTACAATCGTATAAAACTTTCGAAATTGAGTTTTCACCGAAAACTCATGGTTTGAGGTCCCCCGAGTATGAAAAAAATGTTTTTAGAGAATAGTCTGCATATGTGCGTGTATGTGTGAGAGAGGAGAGAGTGAGTGTTAACAAAATATCTCAAAAACATACATTCGCGGGAAGCTGAAACTTCATATTCCATTTAGTTACTTACTACTGCATCTGACACCAAAGGTTTCAGACAAAATTCATCAACCGTTTGTGAAATTTTACTGATTTTTTTTTTTTTAATTTTTCGCGATTTTCTCGAAAACGTCTCTGATTTTCTTTTAACTTTTGTATATGAAAAGAAACGCTGAAATTTTCATCTATTCGAAATATTATATTAAATCAGAAATAATTTTATGATTTTCATAATCTTATGAATCCTTAGATAATGAATTGACTCGTTGAATGAGTAGGTACTCGAGAGGAGTTAGCAGTGTCGGAGAAAAGAAGTTATAAGAAGGAGTGTGCCCTAGTGGCTGCGTCAGCTAGATATTCTTCTCTCTGAGAGCGCTAAGCATGGATACTTATTTGCCTAACCTTACCTCTATCTTTTCTAATGCAATTTTATTTAAAAAAATCAGAGCTCTTGAAGTAGGGCACCAATGGTACCCGAAACATAGAGCACAAAGAATTCTTTTGCTTTAAAAACACCTCTGGCCATTGCCCTACAAACAACTCATTGCAATTTTATTTAATTTTTATGTTTATATCCACTGTGGCTTTTATCTTACCTTTGCTTGCCGGCTTTTCTAAACATGTTCATATTTAGTCTCTATTATTCCTCTAATTTATTAGTAGAAGAGTAGTTCAAGTATATATTAGCAAAGTTAGTTCTTTATTTATGTTTCTTGCTTATTAATATTTTATAGATGATAAGACTTATCCGGAAATGGCACTTTATAAGAAAGTCTAACTCCACACCCCTCCCCTCCAAGAAGGAATTATCCCGGAAAATTGTTAACAATAAAAGTCAGTAAACAAAATTAAAATATCATTCCATAAATCTGAATTTCAGATTGCCCTATTTTCTATAAACTTAGAATTTTAGCGAACACTGAATTCATCTTTATGTTACAAGGTAATGGGAGCCATAAACTTCGGAGAGAAGCTTAACTTCATCATTTTTTATTCAAAATAAGTAATTTGAACTTTCTCTTTTAATTAAACCATATCCCCGGAAAAATGTATTTAATGGATGCTGGAGAAACTGGAGCAGTAGATTTTCTAATAAATTATCATTTCGTTAAAGTGAAAAGTTCCATTACATTAAGGGCTATTAAAAATTTAATAAGAATTTTGAAGAAAATTTGTCAAGAACTGCGAGAATTGCAGAATTCCACTAAAAAAAAAAAAAAAAAAAAAAGAGAGAGCATTTAATGTTTTACATCATATTTTTTTTTTTAATTGTATATTTGCTTTCATAAAGATTTCATAAACAGGTTAAAAAAAAAATTAAGTTGAATGAAAGATTAAATTTAAAATGGTTTATAAAACAACAGTTTATTTGCATATTGAGAAAAACATATAATTAAAAAACTAATCATGTACAAGAATTCTACAGGAAGACAGGTAATAAATTAAAATTATATTTATATTAAAAAATATAAAAACAATATGAAATGATCATTATATGTGTTCAATTAGCCTGCCAATCACCTTTTAATGCCTAGTTTAAGATAATTTTCCAAAACTGATGGCATGTTAAATGATAAACATTCTTCTTCCGAATCAACCTTTAAAAAAAATAAAAAAATAAAAAAAAAATAGTAAGACAAAGCAATCATTAGCAAGAGACAAATGTTCAGAATCCCACCCCTGGTGGATTATAGAGCAATGTACCGTTGAAAGATCTACAAAAAGAGTCGTAGATAAAACTGAGGAGACAAACTCCCAACATCATACCCAAGTTACTACAGTGCTTCTACCAACAAGAAGGCAGGCAGTTAGAGATCAAGTAAATCAAACGCTATAATTTTCTGATATGCATATTCTTACGAATTCTTAGGGAAATGAATACAATCCTCGTGAAATTAGTGGCTTGAGGAAAAATGTGTTGCATGTGGAGTTTATTTTTGATATGTCTTAGTTTGCTTCATTTGGTCATTGCCTCGCAGATGTTTCTTACTCATACATCGTCAAAGAAGAAGGTCTTTTCATTCTAGAGATGCCGATCGTTAAACATTTAAAGGGGCATTATCACTTCATCCATGATTAGCAATACCGCCAAACTAATGCGGTTGACTGTCAAAAGCTCTTATGCTCCAATTACTAAAACACGCCTCCAAATAGCGTGCACACTAAATTAGTTTGGTAAAAATTTATATTTTTTAGAGGGTTCACGTTTGATCAGTGTTCTAATATTTTCAGTTTTTTATAACAACCTTGGCATAAGAGGTGGACTTCATTTCTTTCCTTTGTTAGTTATAGACTAGACAATTCTACAGTGTCATTATTTCATTTGCAAAAAAAAAAAGAATTGATTACCTTAAGAAATGTATGCTGACGAAGTTGTAAAGTTGTTGCCCTTTGTTTAGGATTATGTTGAATACATTTTGATATGAAATTATGTCCCTCCTCGCTAATGTTTGTAGGAATTTCTGGTGTTTCACCCATGCCTACTTTGAACATAATTTGATAATTGGAGTCAAATTGATGCCATGGTCTCTGAAAAGTATAATTATTGCAAATTACTCATTTACGTAAATTCAAAAATAATAATAATAATGTCAATTAATTCTGAATAAAGAAAAAAAAAAAAAGAAGAAAATTATTACACATACTTCTCCAGAGATCATCTCTATTACGACACATCCCAACGACCAAATATCAACAGCTCTACCATGCCCGACTGTGTTAGATTTCATAAAGACTTCTGGAGCCATGTAAGCTGGAAAATAATATTAAATTAATATAGAATGAAAATACATATAAAAATACTTCATTTTCCTAAAACACTCATATACAAACCTTGCGTCCCAACAAATCCTTTCAATTCTCCTGGTGCAGTTGTATGCGCTTTAATTTTAACAGCCGAACCGAAATCACCCAATTTTAAACAATTTCCTTCTGCTGTTAAGAAGATATTGGCAGCTATAAAAAAAAAAAAAAAAAAAAAAACAAATTTTGAACTTGATCTGTAAAAATTATTTGTTTTATACTTATTAACTGTTACAGTAATTGGGACCGCAGTGTTGGGAGTTGGCCCATCTTCAAGAAGATGGGAGAACGTCTGATAGTAGTGCACGATCACAAAATCATGCAGGTTAACAAGGAAAACCTCTGATGATTTTGTAATAAACATTGCTCAAATATGCAAAGTTGAACGTATAAAAATAAAAATAAAAAAAAACTCGTGTAAAACACTCTTATTGAAATCACAACAATTTCAATAATAGATTTTTCCTTAAACTTGTAATTTTTACTAAACATATAGTTTTTTGTTTTTTTTTAATTAAGGCGCGTCAACATCTACGGTCATTGGCGCCCGGAGCCTTCTCAGTGCTCTGCCAGCCTCCGTAACAGTAAAACAAATAGTAGTCTCATTATTTGATCGTGTAGATCGTTCATTGTAGCGTTCATTACAACGCTGATTCTAGGACTAGGTAGTGAATGTGGCTACACTGCAGACCGCATGACTTCTCTACATATGATGCTACTATCACGCTCACAAATAGTGTGCAATTTAGAGATAAACCTAAAGCTCCCCCAGGTTATAAGTAATATATTTTTCTGAATTATATTTGCGAAAATGTTTTAAATAAAAAATAACAGGCCTCAAATCTACAATGTGTATGTAGATGAGGTCAGAAGTTTAAAGAAATCATTGGAGCCGCTTTCGAGAGTTTGTTTCCAATTATTTGAAAACAGATTTTGACAAAAAAAACCCTCTTGTTTTTTAGCGGTGGTGGTATTAAACGGAATATGAAGTTTGTTCTTTCTGCGATTTTTCGTTTTTGTGATTGAATTTACTTGTTTTCGTTCATTTTTATTTTCTAGAGATTGTGTGAAAACTTTCTTTTCTACAGGAACCACTGGAACCTTATGCGGGTTTGTAATTGGGTATTGAACCATTGATTCTTTGGTACAGTTCGGGGGTCTTTGCCTTTGCATAGATTTTAGGATGATATGATGTCCTTTAGGATGTCTTTTTTGTTAGTTACTATGGCTATGTCTCTATATGGATCTATAAATAATGAAAATACATAATACTGAGAAGATGGATAATGTACTTTTAATGACGGTCTAGGCTGCACTCAAAATGTGTAAATTCTCCTATATGGTGAAGAATCGATTTGACAAATAACTTCTGAGTAGTCTAATATATAATTTGAGCAACCAATATTTCAGGTAGAATTAGCTTTTTGGAATATCTGATAATTATGTCATTCTTTGACAAATATCTGAATAAAATTAGGAAAAATTTGGTATGACCTCTATTGATTTCAATAAATACAATAATTCTAAAAATTACTGTAATTTGAATGAATAAGTCAACTATACATTACTTTTTATATCACGATGAACAATGCTGTGATGATGTAAAGTTGCTATGGCGCTGACCAACTGGCTGGTATATCGTCTGACTAATCCTTCTGGTAAACCGGATTCAGTAGCGGCAACCAATGATTCTAACGTTCCTTCCGTACATAATTCCATAAATATTAATAACTCTTCCTGAAAATACATAAGAAATAACTTGAATAACCTTGGATCAAGAAAAGTTTTAGACAGACTAATGTAAAACATTTAGTATCTATGATTTTATCCGTCGCAGCATGCATATATCAAGCGCCATATTGGTTGATTGTTCTACATCATGACAATCATCCAGTTGGGTGCTTGATATAAACATCTAATTGAAGTCATCTCTCTACATGAATTGATTTAATGCCTTACTCTGACGATGGATTAGAATCCGAAACCGGTCAGGAACAATATATGCATGCTGCAATGGATAAAATCATGGATTTTGTTATGCAGCATTGCGGACCCAACTGCATATTCAATAAAACACTTAGATCTTCGGATTGAGATCGTATCAGTGTTTCGTTGTAAACCTACGATTCGCCCATATTACAATAGGCTTAAACAACACCCTTAGCTGAAACAACACCCTGTGTTGACACTATCCTGAAGATGCCTGTTGTAATATGGGCGAACTGTCGGCTTACAACAAACCATTGATTAGGTCTCAACCCGAAGACCTAACTGTTTTACATGACAATGGCCGCAGAAGCCTGAGAGATTATAAAAGACAAAAATATTTATGCTCAGTTAAGAGCAATAACAAGTCAATTTCAGTTTTTTATAAACTTTAATATATAAAACAGCGGTTTCCTACCCGGTGCACTTCTGCGCCATAATAACGTACGAGATGATCATGGACAATTCCTTCAAATATTTTAAATTCCAAACCAACTTTTTGTATGGTTCGAATGTCATTTGGTTGTAATGAAATTTCTTTCATGGCCATTAATTCTCCAGTGTCTGTATTTACAGCAGTATATACTTTACCAAATCTTCCTTGGCCTGCAAAGTAATAGTTATATAAGTGTTTATTTGAAAATATAAATCTGATAATATGTCCTGACTTAAAGGCATAGATGAATTTTACAAAAGTTAATTTAATATACAATACAGACACTGAAATACCTATTTTTATTCCTCTCTGCCAGGGAAAGTTGACTGTCCTCGGTCTGATGTAATTACGTTCAACATTTGGTGCCGAAACAATCACAGTTCCTATTAGTTCTGCTTCTCGAAGCTTTGAATCAAGTTTTGAATCTAATTCTTGCACTGCATTTACTATTCTCTCCTGCTTGTTGCTGTCTAAAAGAAAATTAAACTTACGTCAATAATGTCAAAATAAAGTTTATAACATTTTTTTTTTTTAATGTAAATAAGTAAATAAATAATTAATATATAATGATAAATATAAAAACATTAAGTAATAATTCCAAAGTATTTACTTACACCCAGGAGAAGGATCGCACTTAAAGAATTTGTAACTCTCACTGTCATTTCTAAAAAATTATTTAAACAATAAGTAAAATAATAATAAATTGCTTAAATATAATGATAAAAAAAAGAATAAATTTGATTTACGAGTTTGGTGAATGCTCAGAAGGACTGGAGAAACTAAGTTTATGATAAGATACAGACGGCGAAGGTGAAGATGATCTTGGTAAGTAGGAATGAGATAATGTGGTTGAAGAATTTGGTGCTCCCATGATATGTGATACACATGCTTCAACGTCCTTACGGAATAACTGAAAAAAAGAAAACGTTAATTATATATAGTTTATATATAATAAAATGATGTAAAAAATTAAAGTTCATGTCTATTTCTTTTTAGAGTGGCTTAAGGTTATACCATCAAATGGTATAGAAATGGAAATTTTCATAAGTTCTTCATACCGTATTCATACACTAGTATCATGATAATAAGACTTCTGAGCAAGCGAATTTACAAATTATAAAGAAAACAATGAAATCTAAACGTTTTTCCACCTTTTATTTATTTAAAACATAAATTTCGAAATCAATCGCCAGGTAACGGGCGCACTAGGTACTGTACTCCTTCCATAGCCAGCTTGCATTTATCAATTTTATTAAATAAAAAAAAACATGGTGCCTGTTCTACACGTGAAGGAATCAGGCTTTATTCTTCAGTCCTAGGTGAATATCTGCGATTTCTTGTCTCTGTTTAGAATGTTTGGCTAGATACAAGAAACTACAATGGCTAAAACACTTGCAGAACAGCAAACAATGATATTCATATTTTCATTTTTATAAAAATCTTCTTTTGTAAAACAGTTTGTTATTAACAAACATTTCCGGGCGTTTCGTAGTGCTTATGAGTTAGATCGACGTTGGGTAGTTTTTTTTAATCTCTCGAACGCGCCTCAGAGTAAGTACTGGGGAGGCAGAACCTCAGTATAGGTCGGTAAGGGCAGTAAAATCAATTACTTATCTAATTTTTCAATTTCCCTTACCATTATTCAAATTACTAGCACGGAATCAATTCCAGCTGTTTTCTAAGAAGCCATATTTACATTGAAAACGTCAAAGACGTAAAATACTTTTTTGGATTCCGAAAAGTTGAACAAATAACTAACAAAAGGCTATTCTAAAATAAAAACTAGTTGTTTTTAAATTCTTCAAGTATTTTAACAAAAGAAGAACATTTACAACAAGTACAGACTATCAATAAATTAACTCACATCAAATTCCCTTTCAGTTAAGAAAGAAGTATATTTTGGATCAGTTACAGTCACAAGAAAATCTAATCCATAGCTGGCCCATCTTGGTCTCACACCTCTACCTTTCTCACAGTGATTTATAACAAATTGTATCCATTGTTGTGCAAACTGTATCATAGCACGGGCTACTTGACATTTATCATTTGTAAATCTTACAGCTTCTTTTTGGTACTATCAAATAAAAATAAATAGATTAATTCATTTTCTGATTATTATAAATTTAAATAATTTAAAATATAGTTAAGATACATACATCAAATGTAAATTTGTAAATTTGGTGCAGTACTTCCCTGCAGCGTGATTGTCCTGCAGGATTGTCAAGGTCTTCTAAATATGGACCAAGTATTTGTTTGTCAATTAGCAAAGCAATTTCTCGAAGAGCAGTGCTCAATTCTACCACAGCATCCTATGAAGCATTAATACTTTTAGTGACTGTTAAAGTAAACTTGAAAAAGGCTGTATGCAGCATTCATACCAATTTCTCTTGTTGCAATTACTATAATTCTTAATGAGAAAGCTTCTTCAACATGATATTATTACTATATTATATAAATTGAGGTATTATGTATTCTATATAATATATAAAATACACGTTTTTGGTCACGATTTTGTGAAATGCATTAATATTACAAATTTGGCTGGGCGGATTTTCAAACGGTTTGCACCATTTGACACAGAATTTTCTTGAGAATGTTAAGGGCTGGGGTGAGTCCCTACCCGGAAGAATGTTCAAGCCAAATAATTATTTTTCAAATAAAGAAATTATTTATCAATAATTGATTCTTTGCCCCGTTGAAATATGTATCACATTATAATGTTGGCACTCTGAGAAATGAATTTTATAACATGAGTTGCTGCCATAAAGGTAAAGTGAAATTGTCAAAATGATCTTCATTCCCGCTAGAGTTACAACAAATTTTCTGTGATAATTGCTTTAAAAAATGATATCCGTATATTTAACACGATATTTACTTTTGCTACATACTAAACAGATAATATTTTAGAGAGACGGCTTCCAGTGCTTAAAGTTCAGGGGCAGGTACACATTGCTCCAACATCTTTACGGCTCAGTTACGACTAATAAACGTTATTGTGGTCAGATTTACAGTATGAATTTGATATATTGCTTTGAGACATAGAACAAACTTCGGATCATATACTAACTTACAGCGGTACATTAATGAAATAACGAAAATTTCAGCAAAAACATAATCCTTACGTTGAGAAATATCGAGCATTGAAAAAGGTAATACTGAAAATCAAAAGAGGGTATAATAAACCCGTAACACTGAATGTACAGCTATAATTGTTACCAATTTTACTTAATGCGGCAATAAAAATGAAGTGGAAAAAAAGGAATGAATTCGAAAGTTAATGTCTGGATTAAAGAACTCTAACTGAAATCCGCAAGAAGACTAGGAAGACCGAAGGGTACGTTGGCCAGTTCTGGGAAACCCTTCGCTTCAGAAGGAAGAACAAAGGCTTAAGAATGAGATTTACCAAAGCATGACAAATGCTAAGATATATTGAATACTAAGAACAACCAATTTATAACCACACACATCTTTAATAACAATGAAACCAATTTACCTTCAGCTTATCTAAAGATTCGCCAATTTTCTCACTGGGAACTTCTGCAGGTTTGTCAAGAAGACCTTCCAAATGTTTGGTTAATGTTTTAGTCAAACTCATGACTCTAAATGTACGTTCTCTAGTTTCTAAAAATAACGCTTGTATCTCTCTACTCAACAAGAGAACAATCTGTTTGGGCATTGAACTGGAAATCATTAGATTCTATAAAAACTCTTATTCAATTTGAATATTAGTTTTATTTATATAAAACAAAACAAAAAAATAACAGGGAATATAATATGTCACTTACTTTAGAGAACTGTCTTCCTTGTTATCACAATATTCTTCTTTCAAACTGCTGATCGTATTGTTGATGTGATTAGAGATGGATAACAACATGGAACTTGCAATGTTACTGTAACGAAGTTTAATTTATAACTCAAGTTATCCGACTTTAAATGATTTTAGACAAAAAATCTCAAGTGTGTACACTTATTACCAAAAAATGCCAGAAGCCACAACTTCTCCTTTGGGTATAGACGGTGCAGTACACGTAATGAATTTCCATTCTTCTTCTAATATATTCTTTTGATGTCTTTCTCTTTGTGTCATTGCTACCCATTGTTGTAAATAATTGAGGTAAAGCTAAAAACGATATAATGACAAAATAGCCAAATGTATGAAAAATGTAACCAATTTTATCTCTAATAAAAACTAAATCTATACTTACATTAAAAACAGCTATAACACTTTCATCAAAATTATCTATATAATTTTGAAATTTAATTTGTGTTTCTTCATCCACATCGCTCAATGATAAGTCACAATTTTGTAAATATCTCTGTTTATTGAGAACTGAAAGTCTTAGGCCTTCCTTTAGTTCTTTAATTAGCTGTAAGGGTAAATAAATCATTATTTATCTGCACTTCTACACGAATCATCTACTATTTTACGGCTCGCCGTATTTTCCTTAAATTTTCTATACACTTCGTCCAGGAGGAGGTCGTACAGTGAGACGAGGAGTTGTGATGAAAGGCTTGCGAGGGCGAGTGGAAGAGTGGCAACCTGATTGGGATTTTCATTTTCACTCCTAGATTCTCCAATAAAAAGAGGAACGGAGCGACCACATCATTAGAGCGGGCCCCGAAAAGATTCTTGTAAGTAGAGAAAACCAAGAAAAACTGTATTTTGCAAGCGACTCATTTAATTTACCTTTTTCTTTTACTTTCACACGAACATAGCTATTTCATAATTTTAACTTTTCTGACAAGCAATTTTATTTAAAGCTGATGAACCAAATTAATATTAAAATAATTGTTGAAGTATTTTCAACTATTTTTGAGAAATTTATTTGGTCAAGAAAAGATCCATTTTATACGATTTTTACATATTTTTATGGATTGAATTTTCTATTTAAGTTTTTCTAATTAATTAGTTGTGTGTAAATAGTTATTATATTATACATTTCTTTTTAAATAATTTCATTTTATTGGAAATATTTAGTCTAAAAGTTTAGTTATTTTTTTTTTGGTTTTCAGTGGTATATTTTTGTTTATATTGTTTGTTGGAAAATTTACTTCGTTTATTATATAGGACAAGCCTGATACTCTTTTTATTTCTTTTGTAGAACTTCTCCTGGACCACTTAATGTATTACAGATAAGGAGGAAAGTATTTTAAAGGATAAAAATATAAACGGAGAATAGTATTATACACAAACTGGGGAGTATCTTTTTAATTTCCTTTTAGTGACCGAATTTAGATGAACTGCTCATTTCTGTTTTCTTGCTACGTTTTTCCTAACCTCTTCCTATTCAATTTTCCCCGCAAACGATTCGCATGGCGTTTGCCTGCCCAAAACTAGTGGTAGTGGCGCTACCTTTCTCCTCTCCCCTTCAATCGAACCTCCCCGTCAACACTAAGCCAGCTGGCCCCTCTTAGGAGGCTTTCAAACAGTACCCTATTTTCGTAACCCTTCCGCTAGATAAAAGCAATTTTAGTTGCAAGGTCTGTCACAGTAATCGGGCGCTATAGATAAGAAAAGGTATGATTATTACCTCTATGAATTATTTTCAATGCACCGCTGCTTAAGCCCCATAAGTAAATCTTTGCTATCGAAATAATGTATTAATTCATTTGAAAGAATTATTTAAAATGTTCTCAATATAGCGGTTTCAATTCATTTTTTAATCTATTTTAATTCCAATTTATTACTGGTTTTTATTACATAAAGTTACATATTATAATATATATATATACATAAAATGTGGGTGTATGTGTGTGTGTGTGTGTATATTTCAATAAAAATAAATCACCTTATACAAAAAAAATGATATCTGAATGTATCAATTTAACCTAAACAAATTTATGGATAAAAAAAAGTTAAGGATAAATTTGAATTAGTACCTGTCGAATACTAAGTGCTGATGGTTTGTCAAGTTTTGTTTCAAGTCTCATGCATAAAAATTCATGTATAACATCTAAAGGAATGCGAGAAATAAATAAAAATGCCGGTCTAAATGAAGGTAAATTAAGTGATTGATATTCAGGACTCCAATATCCATAGCGTCTCAGTTCACTTTCATCATCACTTTTATCTGCGGTATCCTAAAACATAGATTTACAATTTATTTTGTATAATAATTATGGTAGAACTGTTTCTATTAATATAGTGAACATAATCATAACAAAATAGAAATACAACTGAATTTAGTTTAAAATTTATCACCTCTTCAAATTTTGGTTTCTCTAGAGCTATTCTTCCCTTTCTTAGTACTTTCAAGTATAAGTGTTCCAGAAACAGAAGGGCTTTTCTAAGACCTCTGATTTTAAGAACATCTTCAATAAACTTTCTAACATAAAAAAAAAATTATATATATATAAATTAATCAAATTACTATAAAATAATTATATTAAAAAAAAATACTAGTTTAAAGAACCTGTATGTCCGAGTGTCTCCTGAATCAACATAATGGAAATATCTTCCTAAAGACTGTAAAGTTTGAATATTATAAAAATCCCAATCTCTGGAACCACCAAAACCCGGAGAATCACTGTAATAAATTATAAATGTAAAACAATCAGGAATTTAATTTTATTGGAAAAAAAAAAGAAAGTAAAAGGATATAAAATTAACAACGATAGTAAAGTTGTTAAAACATTTTCTATGAGTTTAAGGTAGCTTTTTCAAATTTTTGTTTTATTCTTTTTGTGTTGTTTAATATAATTTATTTACCAAATTTGTTGCAAATCTACACAGAGCGAGACTTGAGTTTGAAGTATCTGTTAATTATTTCCATAGTTTTTTATTTTTTTAATTGAGTAGATTATACTATATTATATAGAAGTATTGTATAATTCATATTGATTCTTTAAATTGACTGTGATTGTTCAGAAGTCTAATATGTTGTATTGTTTAGAATGAAATCACTCTAGATTAATCTCCGTTTGATTCGAGATTAGAATGATAAGAAATAAATTTTATTTTCTGTCAGAGATTTTTTCCATGATAGTGTGCTTCATTTTGTGTTCATAAACCGGTTTCGTGCGTTCGCCCAACATCAGGATGTCTTGATAAGCAGTGTGCAAGTCTATGTTATCAAAACGGTCGATGCCTAAGGCGATTACGGAAATAATCTCTGATGAATATGTGGATTGGTCCTCAATGTTGCATAATATCTGGGATTTTTATCCGCCACAGCATGCATATTTTTCATGTTCCTGACCGGATTCGGAATTTCTTACAATCGTCAGAGTAAGGTTATCAAGTTCGTGTAGAGAGTTGACTTCAACTTAATATTTCTGTTACGCATCAAAAATTTCTGCTATGATGGATAAAATCTCTGATGTTTCCAGGCTATGGACCTCTCACAACAATTTATTTTGGGTACTTGTTAAAGCTTGTTAAAACTCGACTCTGTTGTCAAAAACAATTTGAAAATGTCTTCCAAAGTACCTCATATTCTAAATAAAATATGAGATTTTAATTTATTAAGGCCAACAATACTATTACATAATTATACATAGTAAATGATTAAAAATATTTTATTGATATACCGTTTTCTTTACAGATTTAAAAAACATATTCATCCAATAAGACAAAATTTGGTTACATTTTTATTAATGAAATAATAATATTTAGCCATATTTTTTTTTATTTATAAATAATAACCATGTATCCGAATATTTTATCTACACTTCTTATCAACTTCTCCAAATAAAATGAAGAAAGCAAAAATAATTTTTATGCAAACTAAAACATTTATAATTAATAATAATGAATATCTAAATGGTTTTATCTTTGAAGTAATGTTTTTAAATCAAAAGTAAACTAGTAGAGCAGGCACGGTAAATGAAAACTCAACAAAATTCTTGGGAAAATTCTAAACACAGCCTAACTTTGTAAATGAGAGCAAATGAAAAAAAAAAAATTGTTATTTACTAAAATGAACGAAATAGATTAGAACTTAGTATAATTCCTTAGGTATATTGAAGGAGAAATGTAGCAGTGTAAAATTCAATTTGTCAGAGTTTTATGGATGTATTATCTACTGATTTTCATTTATGGTGTTATTTCATTTGTACCGATGAGGGTAGTAAAATTAAACTTGTTATTGTTATTATTTTATTATTATTATTATTATTATACATGCCTGTTAGTAGTACTTTTATCAGCATCATTGCCCGCAGCGTATGATAATAACTGTCTTCCCAAAATTAAAAGTTTAAGCCTATGATGGCGCATTATATTATACCACAAACACATCGCCTATATAAAAGCAAAAAAAAAAAATTAAAATCGTAATCTTTTAATGAAACTTACTTCACACTTCAACAAATGGAAATCAAAACAGACAAGAAATACAGAAGATTCAATTCTGAATATGTTTATAAATGTCAAAGTTACCAAATTTGGACGTATTCATTCAAATTCATGCACGTATTAAATTAAAATTAAATTTTAGGTACTGTTTTGTATAAACGATTGGATAACATTAAACAACTGGTGAAAACAGTAATTTAGTTTCAAATTATAAACATAAAAAAAATATAAAACACTTATTTTGGATATAATAGAAATATTAATAAGGAAAACTGACCTATCATGCGAGGAAAAGTATTCACACATAAACCTTGTACTAGCAACTAACTTGCGATATTTATAACACAACGAACTTGCGTAATTATAATTTTATTAAATCCTTTTTCCTAAATTTATTTCTAAGAAACGACTTCTAGAGAAATCTCATTTATTTTTGAAGACATTAAAAAAACAATTACCAAAAACCTGTCAACTTTTGACCAATATTCCTTTTCCACCATTCCATATTAAATAATTTAATTCTAAACCTCTTAATATCTGTAGATGTGTAAAGTTGTTTGTAGATTTTCTGGCAGTATCATCGATAGAATGAATCTAACAATTAATGGGATTTCTAAATCTTTATGGTCTAGTCAAAATGACGCTAGTTACTACTAAGTGTAATGTAAAACTGCGGAACTCGATCGGAGGCAAAGGACGTGGCTAAGACAATTGAGAATAGTGAATTGTGAATTCTTAATCTCGCACATAGAGGAAGCTCTATCCTGTGCATTTCTGAATTTTGAAATATCTTTTAAAGAGATTTATATGATACGATAACAACAACAAAAAATCCTATGAAAATTAAAAGGAATATAACCCAAGCCGATGCTCAAGTTCAATTAATAAATCATGAATTCAAATCAGGTCCCAGTTTCACATATGTACACTGGGACCTCAACTCCATCTCTAGTGCCATTGAGAGATTGTAGATTGTTGTAGAGGATTATTGTACTGCCACCTGAAAGATCTATTATGCCCCGACCATTAAGATATACTAAACGAGTATTTCTATAATACTAATAAGATTTAAATCTAAAGAATGAGATCACAACACAAGGGAACTATAGCACAAAGTTCGGACACGTTTAGAAAATTTTCAGAGATAGAGAGAAATAAGTTGAGAGAAAGACGACAAGGATCTAACATGAAGAGCAATAATATCAACTACGAATCAATTTTAAATCAAAACAAAACCTATAGCCCTTATTTATTTAGTTAGAAGCGTTGTTATCTCTAATGAAATACATTAAAACAAATGCAAAAATTTTAAATAAAAGCATATAATCATGCAATCAATCTTATATTTAAAAACTACTTCGTTTCTTTTATTAAAAAAACCAAGAATTTTATACTACATAAAGATATACCATTGTAATGCTTAGACTTCTACGAGGCGTTCTATGTATAGAATCTGAGGATATTCCTAATTTTTTTTATTTTCTTCGTGGAATTTTTTGTATTGATTCATAAAAATCTGTGAGAAAGCTTAAAATTTATCAAATTAAAAATTTATTTAAAATTACTATAAAATTTTCAAAAATGATTACTTACCTTTACTCTACCAATGAATTCATCACTCTTATATAATGGAAAGTGATTTCCAAACGCTTTACTTGAAGGAAACAAAGCTTCTACTTTTTCAAGTCTATGCATTAAATCTTCAACTTCATGTAAAGCTGTGTTTTCATGTTCTATACAAGTTGGACAGAACAATGATAAACAACCTGTTTGGAAAAGTTATTTTTTTAATTTACCAATAAACTGTTTAATGTGAAAGAAAAAAAAACATGTAAAGTAAATTTATCTGCTAAAATAAAATAAAATAAAAATTTTTAGTACACTACCATTACAGGAGGCATCTGAATCAGAAGTTAACTGAATTCCACTGTCACTACTTTGGGCTGATAATTTTTCTGGCTTCTTTTCAAACCTGCATGAATAAGTGATAAATATTATTTAGTTATAAAGTAGGTATATTGAAAACACTCTAAATTATGAAAAAATTCTACATTCTTTATTGAATATATGATTGGGTCCACAATGCTGGGTAGCAGCTGGGATTCTAATTGTTGAACTACAACTCAGACACTCTTTAAAACCATTCCCTACTTCAAAATACAAACACACCACCTACAGTAAAAGACATTATGTATATATATATATGGACACACACACATACTATGTATAGGGTAAAATTAGTCGAGAGATGACGGGGTAGGAGAGAAGACGCAGTCTTTGCTTCTCTTGTTTGCCACCATGTGGCGTCATGGAAGTTAGTCAAGGAGTAGAGAGATCAGAAGCGAACGTATTGCAAAATTCTTCAGTTATTTTGTATGTACTTCTGTGTTCTGCGAACAATTATACGCATCAGCTATATCTGGTGAATACCTGAATTTTCATAACGCTTAGTAAATTTTTTTCTTTTATATATACTATACTAATTGCAATTGAAATGAAAAATTTCCTACTGTCGTTAAATTTGGACTCATAGACACCGTGTTTACCAAGTTTCTTGTCGATCAGCCATGTTACGTTCACAGAGGAGAGGTCTTTACCTATGTTAGGAGATCCTACCATAGTAGGAGAGACGGCCAAATGTAGTGTATTTGTATTTTGTTTCTGGAATAAATGAGAATGTCTTTATTTTGAAAAATAACATTTTTTTTTTAGATAATAGTAGTTGACATATGTTTTATAAGCATTACCTCTTTAATATATCTCCTATATTTTGATACAGGGCATAACTTTGAAATGTTCGTCATCTCTCCTAGCTTTGTTCTATATATATTTTCAAAAATAACGGATAGGCAACATCAACAAATATACCCTTCTGCCACATTAACACATACTATCATAACATGGCCCAAAACAATAAGTTACCTAACTAAATTTCACATTAAACAATCATCAGCATGCCCTTGTCAAACCAAATTTATTAATAGAACAGACCATACCACACAAAATATATGAATGCCCTCTAATGTAAACAAATTGTCCTAGAAATGAAAAATCGCAGAAAGCATTTGATATTTTGGTTTTAGTACTAGCAGGGAGGTTACAGAAACACTTTTTTTAAATTGATTTTTTAGGAGCGTGAATGTATGCTTCCCATTCTACAATTACGGTTCCTATTAGAGCCGCCGAGATAATATCGCAAAAATTCACCTCCAGAGAATTTGTGTAGCTGATTCTCCAATTTGTGTTCATTGTGCCGGTTGGCAGAAATGGATGTGGACTACTTACTTACATGTGTGGCGCTGCAAGACGTGAGAAGAGGCCTACAAGAATCATCTTTGCAGAACCAAGCCACACTGTACTGGGTTGCGAGGAGTCGAATGGCCGAGAAGGCCAACGAGGAGGGCGTTGGATTACACAAAAAAAAAATCGCAAAACCCTCTGCTGTTGTTACGTCCCTTATATCATCGCTCTCATCTCTTCCTCTTATATATAATTTAAGCCTCCTCTTTCTTATACAATTTAAGTTCTTGGTAATAAATATAAGTATATAATAATATATATAATTATATAGTGCAGTAAGTTTCTAGTTCTAGTTTACTAATTATCTCTCCCCAAGAAAAACCATTACAGGGCTTTCGAGGATATGGGGATTAGGATGTTAATTCCATTTCGAAATGGCTAAGTTGCAATTTCAGTAAAATGTACGTTTCCTTCTCCTGCAATTAAATTAAAACTAGTTTCCAACCTCAGGAGATTATTTGGAAAAATAAAAATATGTGGAATGTAAGATAGGGATCGTTAATTCTTGTACGTATTTTATAAGAACAGTAAGTGCGTTATACTCTAACAACACAAAGCGAAACTAAATGATTAGTAAAAATTCCAACTTTAAAGATAAATTGTCAGTAAGTAAAATATAACAGAGGATAGGTAAAAAAGCTTAGCGAGCATCTACGCTCATTTCGAATCCTAGATAGCATTTGGGACTTTTTTCTTGTACCATTTCCAATTGTAAGTATGTTAGTGACAAACTTATTTTTTTTAATAGGAATATTTTAAGGAGCTCTTAATCCAATCAAATAATATGAACAATCTATGTTCGATCCCTGAACCGATCACAAACTTAATCAATTACTCATAAATAAAGGGGCACAACTGGTTATTAGCGAACTGATTGCGAAGGGGATTAGAATCAGGACGAGCTGATTAGATACCTCTCAAAATCGGCTACTGTGGTTCATGGACAGTTCAATGGTATTTTTGTATTTTTAACATTTACCTGTAATTCAAGATTTCCATAAGAAGTTGAGGGATCGATTGTCTTACTGTACAGAGATAGTCGTCTTGTTCTGTAGGTGTCCTATCAGCTCTCCATGCTTGTAATTCCAACCAAATCATATCTTTTAATTCAGTTTGCCATAAATGTTCTTCACGACTCAACTATACAAAAAAATTTAAACACATTTAATTTTTTTCTTTCTTATTTTTGACAGAAGGAAATTGGTATTCCTATTACTACGTTAAGCTGCTTGCTTTGAAGAAAAAGAAATAAAATAACTAAACTCTGTAGAAAAAAAGGCAGATGAGAAGGAAATTTTCATAATTAAAAGAATAAATAATGTTTTGGGTGCCAAACCAAAGAGAAAAATGAAACCAATATAAAGGAACTAAATACTTACTTGACGTTTACAATGTTTATCTTTTTCATTATTTCCTGATTTTATTAATTCCGCAAAATTATCATGAAATTCAACTCGACTTCTACCACTACCTTCTGGTAATGCGGCACGCCAATTATGTATGGTTTTTACGAGTTTACAGCTTAAGCTCAGGAATCTGTTTGATGATTCAACCTAATTAAACAAAATTGTTCAATGAATTTAAATACATTTTGAATTAGGAAAATTATGAATTTTTTTTTTTTTTACTTCAAATTTTCAAACTTTTACTATATTTAACAGTAAGCGAAATGTATATGTGTTAAATGATGCAAGAAAAATAAATAATTTCCAGTTTTTGAACTTAAATCAATCTAGCTATTAAGAATCCCAAAAGTATTTTGGAAACTATTATATTTCAATTTTAGATTTGTATAAACATTTCACTATATTCTTTTGAGCTCTTAATCGCTGAAATGAAAAAAGTTCAAAATCTTAAAAATGTTTTCTTTTGGCCACCATTTTACAAATGCATATTTCGATTATATTAATTAGAGCAAAAGTTGAAAATTTAAAGTAATAAAAAAACAAAAGCACGTAATTTTTCTGTATAAAAATATATAATAAATAAAACTGGTGCTAATGACTAAAGCAGGCGCATGCGCAAAAAAGAGATAAGTTTTAAAATCATAAATTATATTGGTACTTTAGAGGAAGTTTAATCTTACTGTTCCCCCAAAACCCCTTAAACAAATCAATTTTCCCAGGAAAATATTTTAAATAAAAAATGATAGAGATTCAGAGGTGCAGACAGTCTACGAAATTTAAAGAAAACAATTGGAGCCGTATTAGAGAAAATCGCGAAAAACTGAAAAAACTTTCAGTAAACTGATGCGGTGGTGGAATCTAAACGGAATACCATATATTTTTCTTTTTTTTGTATGTGCTTTGTAAAACACACATTCATATGTGCGCGCACATAGAGATTTTTTTTGTTCTTTTTCAGAGGACTTCAAAACGTTTATTTCCGGTGAAAACATTATTTCGAAAGTTTGATGCGATCGTAGTACTTTCTCTTACTAGGAGTAAGAGAAAATAAACATGTGAAATTTACTATCTCAAAATAATATTCAGATATTAGAGATTTCTTTTGCTGTGTGTTTATTTGTAACGAGTGCTGGACAGGATCCAAAAAATTACTTTTTGGACCTTTCGACAATAAACTCTGTCATAAGGTATATTAAGGTTGATGAAATTGAAATTTTCGTTCTCATTCTAACCAAATTTTACTAAATACCTAGCAATAATACTAAGAAATGATGGATCCAGTATGCCTTAAGATAAAATGGATATTTTTCAGTTTTACCAAAAATATTAAGCATTCGGATATTATCCAGAACAATTGGCTATATGTTCATTTCCTCAAAAATAGTGATTAGAATTTCATCTTTAATTTTGAGATTCTAACATTGCAAAAATGTAAAAATTACAATGACGACAGTCCTTAAACTTTTCAAATCTATTCCATCCAAAATTGTTTGTATAAATCTCTTCATTATATTTAGTAATTAAGAATAAAAAAATTAACAACATTTACTTTTGGATAACTAAGCCCTGATAGTGAATCATAATATGCAATAAAAAGGAGATTTATTTTATTTACACATCACAGCTAATAAACACAACGAAAGTTACGTGTTTGTATAGAAAAAAATGATAACATTATCATTGTTTCTTGGGTCATCTTTAGATTCGTTCATTCATGAGATAAACAAAATATTCCTTGTCTCCGTTTCAAACTTAAAATAATTTACGGAAAAACAACTTATACTCGCCTAGTATATTCTTCATGAACATTCAATTTAAAACTTTAAAGAATCAAAAAGTAAATCTTGTTAATTTTCATTTAAAAAAGAAAAGAAAAGAAAAAAA
>JAAEAF010007579.1:0-32077 GCA_011037195.1 Triatoma infestans | reverse complement strand
ATTCCAGTATAAGAAAAAGGCAGGGGCTCTTATAATCAAGTACGAAAGGGAAGATTAGGTAATGCGTGGATGGAGGTACGCCTCTGAGCTTTCACAGCAGCCTAGGATGCTAAAACTTGTAATGACATGGCAAAGTCATTGACATCGGCAAAGTACGCCAAAGAAATAATCAACAAAGGGTGAAAACAGTAACACTGTTGGCCGCCGACAGCCGCGGTCAACCAAACAAACACAAAGCCTTTTCATCAATTCTCACCTCAAAGGCAGGCACCGCGATAAGTATGGCCACTAAATAAGGTCAGAAAACTACGAAGGTCGCACAAGGCCGCACACTAAGTCAGATATCTTGGTGTGAGTGTGAACAACAGTATATAAAATCCCTATGATATACGACGAGAGGGATTATTATATCATCTACGACCAAACTATACACGAGCGGCAATTCACAGTTATATTCAACTTATCATTCTCGTAGTTGTGCACTTTACTTCGTTAGTTTAACCATTCTAAATTATCAGCTATTTATCTTCTATTTATTATTAAGTATTTTATTATAGTTATTAGTTACCATTTATCACGTTTAAATTATTGTTAAAATGCAGTTTATTTTTATATAAAAAACGTTTAATAATTCGAGCACTAACTTCCAAATCTCTCAAACTAACTTCCGCCCTCTTCAAGACATCTGCTACTCCAGGAATCACACATCAAACGATTCCATATCTGATTCCATTATAAACTCGATCAAAGTTTTATTGTCGAGAAATATCCAACCAATACTATTTCTCTAAGATGTAGGAGCTGATATTACCTACCAAGCAGTTACTGCTAGATCATGCAATATGATTACGGAAACCAAAATGTTGATGGTGTGGAAAACTCCTTGGGATTCTAGATAATTTGCTTTATAAAGCAGAATTGTATTTTTTCTGGAAATTAGTATGTTTAAAATTAAAAACATTACATAACTGCTTTTAAAACTATTTAAGTTGAATTAGTTCCAAATTTGAAAATGGTTTCCTTGGTATTACAATATTCAGTACAAGGTTAATGTCTCGCTAATTATGACCTAACACCCCAACTGTTGCAGTTTATTTAAATTTTTTGTAGGACTACGCTTATTTATAGTAGATATAGATAAAATAATATAAAAATTTTAATGAGATATCATTTTTAATATTAACTCAACAATCAACAATATTCTTCTTTAGTTAATAAGAATGAGTTAAAGTTAATTATTTTTGCTTAGTATGTCCCGATAAAGTATTCCATGCAAGGGAAGTTAATTGTTTTATATAATAAAAATAAAACCTACTCAATATCTAATAATTACAGTTGAGTGATATTTTTTTTTCAAAATTACTTTGACGTCATCAAGGAAACATAAAAAAACTAATTAAACGATTGTTTAATTATTGTTATTGCTGATTTTTTTTTTTGTTTTTTTCACCATGAAAAATTAATATTACATAAACGTTAATATTATATGATGCACAAAGGGCCCATTAATGGCCTGAATACGGAACTTCCGTTTGGAGACTCTGGGTTTTAATATTCTATAAAATAGAAAATATTTCCTACTTCCTATTTACTATTTAATTCTATAAAATAGTTGTATGTTAGAGTCACGTAATATTATTTTTCCTCATAACATTTTTGTTTAAAATTTAAATATTAAATAACTAATAATGCTTTACAATGGGTGAAGAACAGAAACAGAAAAAAGACGGAACAGAAAAAAGCTAAAGATCTAAATCCCGGGTTGACGTAATTTAAGATATGGGAAAATTGGGGATTGGAAGGGTGGCTGAGAAGATGAAAAAAAAGACTTAAACTGGAATAAAGATTGGTGAACTCAGAACCAGTGGCGTCTAAATTTAGTGTAATATTTAATTTATATTTTTATTATATCATCAACCTATATATGGTTGACATCAGAGACATTTTCCGTGGTAGCCATCTTCAGGATGCGTTTTTCAGACAGTGTGCCAACACAGACTCGTACAGAGACTAGTTCACACTAACTCGTTAATTTCACACTAAGTCTCTGTACGAGTCTGTGTTGGCACACTGTCTGAAAAACGCAAAGTGAAGATGGGCGAACGCCCGAAACCGGTCGATGACCACAAAATGAAGCAGGCTAGCACGGAAAATGTCTCTGATGCTTTCCAGCTCTGCGGAATCAACCACCACAACATATATATGGTTGAAGTTAGTAAAAAAAAATTATCAAATCCGAAATTAACACAGCATAGCGAAATTGTAATGTTATAAGCAATGACATCAAGAAGATCTGTATAGGGGCTATCGTTATCTAGTGACAAATTTAGCGACAACACATAATCTGAATTTAGCGTTTTTCAGAGGTTACTAGCTTCGTGTCATGAACCCCTGGCAAAACATCCTTTCTTACAATAAATTCGACTAGGAAATATTTTCACTTAGTGAAGGAGAGCTAGCGGGATATATATTATCATTTTCTGCTTTTCAGTTCTGATTCCTGAGCCGCTACTTGAAATCTAAATTACACATAAGCTCATAAGTGAGTGGAACCGACAGTCGGCAGATTTGAAATGGCAAGAATTGCAGCGCATAATAAATTGGTGGTGAAAACAGAACTCCTAGAGCATTACAGAATTATTGTGAACCCCGTCAGGTGCTTTCATAGTCACTATAGCTCTGGTCAAATATTTTTTATAATTAGTTTCTCTTACTCCTAGTAAGAGGAAGTATTGTAATCGTGTTAAATTTTCGATATCGAGTTTTCACCGGAAATATCCATTTTGAGGTCCCCTGAATCCAAAAACAGAGGTTTTTAGAAAATGGTCTTCAAACTAAGCATATCAACTAAACATAGATAATCTACAATTTTAATTTAAAACATTTCTCTGGAAAAATTCGTTTAAGGGCACTTTTAGGGGAGGGGTGAGGTTAGGTTTTCCTCTAAAGTGCTATTTTAGTATACTATACAATTCTGGCATTTAAATAAAATTAATTAGTATTAAATGTGTTGTTGATGTTCCGAGTTTGATGAAAATCAGATAACCAGAACTGCGTTTTTACTGAAATGTATTTGTCAGTTTTCTGTATTTTCTCTAAAACGGCTCCAAAGATTTTCTTTAAACAATGAATGTGAACTACACATATAAAGAGCTACAACTTTTATATGAAACATTTCTCCTGGTAATGTCATTTAAGGGGGCTTTTGGAGTAGGGGTAGGGTTATGTTTGCCTCTAAAGTTCTTTCTTAGCTGATTATACAATTCTGCCATCCAAACAAAATTAATTAGAAATAAATAGATGGCCAAAATTCTGAGTTTCAAGAAAATTAATAAACCAGAAGTGCGCTATTACTGAACAGTTTTTTCAGTTCTCGATGAATTTCATTAAATTGGTACATTAACTATAAAATTTGTCAATTACAAGTTTGAGAACTGGAGTAAGAGAAAGTTGTGTGAGTGTTTCACATTAGATTTTTTGTTAACAAGTAGCGTTTTTTTTTAATACGATTTACAATTTTTCAACCCTGTGTGAACACTTATTCCCTTTAAGAAAACTTCTTAAATTTAGCACAAAACTTACGTATACAACATTACTCCTGAAGCAATTATAATTTTTTCTTAGATTATATCCTTTACGCAATTGTGTTTCAAAAATGGCTGTTTTCTCTAGATAGGTAACATGGAATGAATTTAGTAATATTAAACTTTTTGTAATATTTCTTCTTTTTTTTCTCGAACTTTTCTTTTTTCTTGAACTTGAAGGGACTTTAAAGTCCGAGGGTTATGGTTGGACTCGAGAGGAATAATCCCAAAAAAAGGATTTCTCAATTTTTTTTTACACATCTCATTAACAAACTCGTTTGTTGTTTGATTCCTGGAGTAGCAGATGTCTTGAAGAGGGCGGAAGTTAGTTTGAGAGATTTGGAAGTTAGTGCTCGAATTATTAAACGTTGTTTTATATAAAAATAAACTGTATTTTAACAATAATTTAAACGAGATAAATGGTAACTAATAACTATAATAAAATACTTAATAATAAATAGAAGATAAATAGCTGATAATTTAGAATGGTTAAAATAACGAACTAAAGTGCACAACTACGAGAATGATAAGTTGAATATAACTGTGAATTGCCGCTCGTGTATAGTTTGGTCGTAGATGATATAATAATCCTCTCGTCGTATATCATAGAGTTTATATATACTGTTGTTCACACTCACACCAAGATATCTGTCTTAGTGTGCGGCCTTGTGCGACCTTCGTACTTTTCTGACCTTATTTAGTGGCCATACTTATCGCGGTGCCTGGCTTTTGATGTGAGAATTGATGAAAAGGCTTTGTTGTTTGTTTGGTTGACCGCGGCTGTCGGCGGGTTACTGTTTTCACCTTTTGTAAATTATTTCTTTGGCGTACTTTGCCGATGTCCATGACTTTGCCATGTCATTACACTGTGTTATAGCAATTTAATATAATTAAGCCGCTCCACAACTGTAAATTTGTTTTATTTGTTTTTTACAATAAAGTGTTTTTCACTCGTCACTTTTTCCTGCCAAAAGTTTTTTTTGAGTATGAAAATCTTTTCTTGAGTGTTCCATTAGATGTACATGTTTTGAGATCTCCTGAGTACGAAATATTTCACAAAGAATTGTGTGCATGTATATTTTGTGTATGAGAACAAAATAACGCAAAAAAAAAAACGAAAAATCACAAAAAGCGGAAAACATGATCTAATACAATGTTTTGGTCAAAATCGATCAACCGTAAAGTGCAACATTACGGATTTTATTTAGTTTTGCATCATTATCTCATAAATCGCTCCAATTATTGCACTTTAACCTTCGTATACCTTATAAACTCAAATCTAATGTCACAGTTCTACCAACACAAATATCTTAACACTTATATTTGAAACATTTTTCTGGTGGCGGGGGAATTGATTTTTTTGGGAGGAGGATTTCTGGAGAAAGAATTTGACGTTAAGATTTCCTCTAAGACCAATATAGAAGCATTGGTCGAATTTCAAATTTTTAAGTAAATTAATTAACTAGAATTGCGTATTTACACAATGGATTTTTTCAGTTTTTTTTTAATTTTCTCGGATGATTTCCTTTAAACTTTGTATGTTAACTGCAAAGATATAAACCTATCGCCTTGCGACATTTCAAAAAAAAAAAAAAAAAAAAAAAAAAAATAGAAGGGATTTTTTAGTTACTTCTGCAGAATTGGTGGCGTAAAATTTCAAATGTTATGTGTGGACTGGTTCAATGTAACTGGCACTCTCTTTTGCACTACAATGTAATCACTTTTATTGCCTTCTAGGATAGAAAATTTCTCATTATTTCTCTGTTTCAGCAGTAAGAGAAATTCGTAAGTTTGTTTTTCACATACAATGAAAATATCTTGTACAACTATAGTATCAAAGATTCAAAATAATGGCTTTGGCAACAATGTACGTAATTGCCTAGTGGGTACAAACTATTTACAATTTAACCAAAGAAATTATTGTAGCCAAGATAATTTTTCCCTTCTCGCAAATACCAAACTGCATCTATTTACAATCAAAGACAAGGACATTCTTTTACAAATAAACACACCAAGAATGTACCATATATATTTCCTGTTTCTATAAATGGTTGGAAAGAATTACTATCTCCGAAAACATTTTAAAATCTAAACGTTGTTATCTATAGTTACAGCCATTGACACCTTAGATAAAAGATCTTTCTCGCTAGAGTTCCTTCATTTCCCCTCCCAGTCCAATGCTGGACCACCTCACACATACACACCAAGTTAACTAGCACACAAATCTCTCCTCCTCCTTTCATTCTTGTTTTTTATTCATTCCCTCTCGGTTTAGTGTCACATTGTTTTATATATATATATATATATATATATACTTTTATTTTTGTTTTGTTAGTTCATTGAAAAATCCGGTTTGTTTCTTGCCTACGCCCGTATCTACGCCTTGTCCGGTTATTGCCAGTTGAATTATTTACGGTGCATCATATATAAACGTCATTGGTTTTATTGATCATTTTATCGTCTACTTTCTTTTTTTGGTACGTCTTTGTCTTTTCTTTAACCACATTATTCTTTTGTTTTCATTTACTCATTTTTATTTTTTTATAGAGTAACGTTCACTTCTGTGTTTGCTATAAAACAAAAAAATAAAAAAATTAAAAAAATAAATAAAGTTGCATAGATTATAGAGAAAAATTCTGTCAACCAATTTTACCGGCACACATATTTCCACATAATTCTTCTAACATATTATTAAAAAATAAAATTCAATCTAAGCCAATCTGCCACTGTTTTTATTGTCAAAAATTTGTTTCAATATTTCATTAAATTGAGAAGAAAAAAACCTAGTGTGAAATAATTCACATGATTTTCTTGTTATTGTTTTAATGGATTGCTGGCAATAAAAAAAAAATCATTGGCAATCCGCCCAACTGGCTTTAAGTCATCCGTCTCGTCACATGTAACGTAACATATCTTCTCTACCAGAAGCTAGGTGAGAAAAAGATCAAGGTCCATCTATTTTAACCTCAACCCCTAGGAGATGTGGAAGGAGAAATAGGGAAAGTTTTCTACCTTGCATATATAAGGGCCAGGCTAGATTCAGATATACAATCTTCACAAAAACAACATAGCCATCACAGACTTTAAGAAAACATTACAATCAACAACAGCCTGTCATTTCTAGTCAGCCTAACCACTTTCTAATTAAGTTCTATGAAGGTCTTTGCAGTACTCAATTATTTCAGTTAATATATCACTTTTCAGTCAGTGTAATTTTTCTCCCTTATATTTTTCTCTGTCCAACCATACAAAAACCCCATTGCACGGCAATTTATATTGATTGATTAATTTATACGGTTATTACCCATTTACAAATTTCACATTTAACTGAAAATATATATGCCACCGAAATATAATATGGCAAAAAAAAAAAAAACGTCTTCTTATTAAGGTAATGTTATATTGACTATAAAATTGACGGTAATAGATGGGCTGCATAGTTTAATTTATATATCTGGATGCAAGAAAAATTACCTGAAGAGTGGAAGACAGCTGTCTTGTGTCCCATTTACAAGAAGGGTGATAGGCTTAAGTGTGGAAATTACAGGGGAATTGCATTGCTGCCTTACAGTGTACAAAGTTCTCTCCATAGCAGTAAGTAATAGGCTGTCAACATGGGCAGAGAAGATAATCGGTGACTATCAGTGCGGTTTCAGGAAAAACCTGTCAACAGTCGACCACATCTTCTCGGTCCGCCAAATGTTGGAAAAGACTTACGAGCACAATGTGGATTTGCACCAGTTGTTTGTAGATTTTCAGCAAGCCTATGATTCGATTGACAGGAAAGCAATGCTAAGAGCTATGAGAAGTTTGGGAATACCTGACAAGTTAGTCAGGTTGATAAAGGTTAGCTTGAATGATACTAACTGTAGGGTTAAGATTCAGAATTCCCTGTCAGAACAGTTTAGAGTAGCCTGCGGCCTCAGACAGGGTGATCCAGAGTCACCCATATTATTCAACCTGGCTTTGGAGTTTGCTATAAGAGCGGTGAGAACCAACCCCGGGAGGGCACATCTATAATAGAATGACCCAGCACCTTGCGTATGCGGATGATGTGTTGCTTACAGGACGTACTGTAGAATCATTAGCTGGTATACTCGAAGAATTTGAGAATTCGTCAAAAAAGCTTGGTCTGTTTATGAACGAAAAGAAAACAAAGTACATGAAGACTTCGAGAAACCAAGCAAGAAATCCAGCTAGCGTACAACTGTTGGGACACGTCTTTCCAGGAACGGACTGTTTTAAGTATTTGGGAGCAGTCGTGACACATAAAAATGAAATAGAAGAAGAAATAAAGGCTAGGATTGCTGCAGGCAACAGGTGCTTATTTGCTCTGTCTAAAGCTCTCCGCTTTAAGGTGTTGTCACGGGATGCCAAAATAACATTATATAAAACGACCATAAAGCCGGTAGTTACATACGCGTGTGAAACCTGGGTATTAACTAAGTCATCTGAGAATGCGCTAGGGGTTTGGGAACGCAAAGTTCTGAGAAAGTTGTTTGGGGCCAAGATAGTGGAGGGACAGTGGCGCTCCAGCACCAATGCGGAATTGTACGAGCTGTATAAAAACGAAAACATAGTGGCCAGTGTAAAGCAAGCTCGTTTGAGATGGCTGGGTCATTTCGAGAGGATGGAAGAAGAGCGCCTTCCGAAAAGACTCCTGTATGGGAAAGAAAGAAGGGTAGACCTCGTAAGAGATGGCTCGACGATGTCCAGGAAGACCTTTCCGCATTGGGTGTAAGAAGATGGAGAAGAGAAGCGGCTGACAGAACCGAATGGCAGAAAATTGTTAATGAGGCCATGGTCCATTTTGGGCTGTAGTGCCATGGTAGTAGTAGTATATTGACTAACGTTCACTTCTGTATATGTGGTATAAAAAGAATTTTTGCATAAATTCTAGAAATACAAATTTCGTCAACTTATTTTGCCGCCGTTATATTTTAAAATCAAAATTCTAGCAACCGAGAAAAACACATTATTCCACAAGAAATTGTGTGAAATGTGTGGCTGCTCAATTATATTGAGTTGCTCAATAAACACAGCACCACCAATTAATTCCATGAACAACTTTACCATTGTTCGAGTTAAAGTTTAACATATATTAATAAAGATTATTAGAAAAATATCAAAACACAGTCTGTCATTATTCGTAAAAAATACAAGTCATAAAAATAATATCTACAAGATGTAACTGAATCCACAAGATGTAAATCACAAGTCTAAAAACAAGAAAACAATGGAATATTAACTAACAATAGATAATAGAGAGAGAAAAGAACTAAAAACAAAATACAAAAAAATTAAAATAAATGAAATTTGACCAGGCTGTCCGTTATTGACCATATAAGTGGTTATGTAAAATACCAAGCGAATCGAGTTATAATTTGGTTGGTAATGGTCAGAAGATGAATCTTGTCTATTCCGACCTGGTCGAAGAACTCGCTCGTAGTGCGGGGTATTGCTCCCCTACTTCTGAACCATAAACCCCCTTACGATATAGTTTCGATTCCTGAACATTTTCCGGTATTTTTCTTGCAGGTGAGGAATGCATTTCTTATATATATATGCCTTTTCTCTTCGTCGATTTTCATTCCCTGGTTGGGATAGTTCGTTTCGAATCGAATCGTTGGGTTGATGATCAAAGCATCTTTTTTCTCTTTAAATGCAACGATGTTGGCAAACCTGCTTGAACCATCCGTGTCGATTCAGTGAACTTCGTCGAAACAGGTGTATCCCTCTTTCAGTGAGAAGCTCGGCAATTCTTTTTTTTTAACCCTATGGTGTCGATAGGTGACGAGGAGCATGTACTGTGGACAGAATCTTTTACATTTTAAGGTGTAACGACCCTGAAGAGGTTAAATTGCAACATTGGGGCAAAACGTCGGTTTCTAAGTAAACAATTGAAGCGTTTTACACTAAATTCTTATAAATATTAAATTGACGATAAAATCATATAGATCAATAAAAGTGGGCAATCAATATGCATAGAAACACCATTTTAGAGGAAAGTCCAACGCAATCTTTGCCCCCCCCCTTTAATCAATTTTCCAGGTAAGGTTTTAAATAAAAAGAGCTATAGTTCTTTGGTGGTTGGTATAAAAACTTTAAATATATATAGTTGAAAAAGCTTTTTGAAGAAAATCGCAAAAAGTAAAAAATAAAGTGGTACTTTTCATCAAACGATTTTTTTGGAAACCTTATTTGTCATGTCTCTTGGTAGCAAATAAACAAAATATCAAGTTTCAGCTTTCTGAGATTTTTCCATTTTAGAGTTTGGCTGATGATACAGACACGCACGCAGAGACCAGTTTAAAAAAAAAAAACACTTTTTCCTGCTCAGAGTTCTCAAAACGTATATTTCCGGTAAAAACTCTATATTGAAAATTTGACACGAGACACGATCGCAATATTTCCTCTAACGGCAGTAAAAAAATTATAAAAAAAAAAAAAATAGTTATCTGACAATTGAAAGAAGTAGGACTTTTTACACACTCGAGTTCAGAGTTTGTCCGCACGAGCGCAGCTAGCTTTTTTTTTTTCTGCCATTGTTTTAATTAATTACTTAGAAGATAAAAGTACACAGTTTAGAAATGAAGGTTACCTCTGGAACTTTAAGCTAGGTTATAAAATGGATTTTAAAGTTTAAACACTAGTGAGAGAAAGTAGTGTGTAACTCACTTGTGTGTGAAAGTTGAATATTCTTCACTACATTTAGTATAGAGTCATAATCCAGTCAACGAATGCAGAAATAACAATTTTTTTTTATTTAAAATTTAATTTTACTTAAAATAATAGCGATAATAGCTGATAATAACAATAATACAACATATTCTTAAACTTTCTGCCTTATTCCTTAAGAAATGTCAGAAATAAGTTAAAAATAGTGGCAAATTTAAACAAAAATTTAATCAATAGTATTAGGTGTTATTATTATTAGTATAAGTTGTTAATTAATTGCACAAGATAGTCAAAATGCTATCCTTCTTCAGCTATGTCAAGATCAACTCGTTTCCTAAAGTTGTCAATGGCAAGGGGCCCAATACTGTGGTGTAACAGCAGTAGATGCTCTTGTTTATTTAATGCCTTACTTTTGAAAGCTATCCTTTTAAATAATCACCAGCCAAATTTGGAGAGGTTGTGGTTCCATATATGCCTATGCAGCTGTTTCAAAAATGACGAAATAAGTACTCACGCATTTGCCTCGTTAAATGGGGAGTAGTAACATCATGGCATTAACTAAGAGAAGATACTCTCTCTTAAGAAACTAAAATATCATTCTTGCTGAAGATTCCAATATTAAAGTGGCCTGACCAAACATTAAAGTTTCAAAATCGTTGATTATTTACTTGTCGGATTCAATTAGGATTACGGATTGACTAGTAGTAAAAATTTATTTCCAGAGAATTTGGCAAAAATTTACCCCCCTCAATTTGATCACCTCTCGAATGCCTCCTCAATTAGTGACAAGGTTGCATTCTCTGAATCAATTGCTGCTTTAATCTTGGATTCAAAGAGAAGGCACCTGTGAAATCCGCAATCCAATAGATTTCGCTTCAAGGGGAGTATTAGGGCTTCATCGCAGCATCACTCGTCATTGTTATCTGACTCTACTAATCATGGCCTGAATCACCTAACTCTCTACTAGGATGTTAGCCCGCAACTTTGCGATTCGCCTTTAACTGTAAATTCATGGTTGATTATTTTAACAGAAACTGAATTATTGTTTCCTGCAAGGTTGGATTAGTAACTCTTTTTACTTTTGTGGATTATTTATTTATACATAGTAGGGGCGTTTTGATACTTAATTATCATCATCAGCTTAAAGTGATCCATACATGAATATGGTAATGTACATTATTTGAAATTTTGTAGAAAAGACTTTTGAGGGACTATATTAAGTTGTTATATTAGTATTGCGTTATTAGAGATATATTCCCTGATAGCCTGCTTCTTTTTGTGGTCATCGATTGGTATCGGAAATTCGCCCATCATCAGGATGTTTTTGTCAAAACTACGCTAGTCTATGTTATAACAGTTTTGACAAAAACATTCTGAGGATGGGCGAAAGCCCGATACCGGTCGATGACCACAAAAAGAAGCAGGCTATGACAGAAAATATCTCTCTTGCTTTCCAGTATTGCGGAATCAACCGCATCTCACGTCCAGCCATATTAGCTATCCAGAAGATTATGAGATAATAAATTAATTATATTAAAATTTTTCAAGGATTATCTTACAATAAATGAAGTATATTTGACGAGCGCATTAGTATGGAAAGATTGGTATATCGTGAATCTTGTTGTAAACTGACTTTGGTAGTTGAAGACAAAGAGTAAAAACAAAGGTGGTAACAAAATAAGAACAATCACTCAATTATTATTGAAATTGCGACGATTTAGGAGCGGGTTTTGCAAAGTGAGTATGAAAATGTTGTCGAGATTCTAGCAACAAGTATGAATTGTTGATTGAAAGAGACTGCCATATATCCAGCTGTATTGGAATCAAGCTAGCCTGTTATTGAGAAAATACGGCATCAATCGCTCTGGACTCAATTAATAAGCAGCCGTATCGAGATCCTACCATTGTAATTCAAGCGCACTTAGCTACTCATTATACCGACTGCAATGTATTGGGCGAATGAGTTTCAATTTGGACATCCATAATCTCTCGATATGAAGCTGTCTTTAGATGAGCTGTCTACAAACAGAAAGGAGAACTGGGTTTAAATACCTGGAAATCTAAAGCTTAACAGAAATCACCAGATAAAATCTGAGGCGTTAATAAATTTTAAGACCATTAAGATAACTAAGTGAAAGTTTTCTAGTTAATCCACCTTTAGAACAGACACGAGTACGAATTAGCCACTTTACACATCAAGCGACACGCTTCAGCCAACGCTACCATTCTACATTAATCACGCTACCTCTTCGTTCGGTCACTCTACTCTGTATATACTCTTCTCTCCTCACTAAGTAAGTTGTAAAATATAAATTGTGAGTACAGTGACACTCTTGTTTTAGTCATCATTTCACCATCAAAAATCAAATGTTGGTACCATTATACCAGAAGGGTGTTTTATTTCATTACTGAATGTGATTTCTTGGCGTCATAAAAATTCATTTAACAAAATCATAAATTAGATCGGATTCTAATTATCCGCTTTTTTTATTTATCTGCTGAGCATTTTATCTGCAGGATTCTATAATAAATCAAACATTCAATATAAATACAGTTTCGTGCATAAATAAATAAATAAATAAATAAAAAATCTACTAACCTTTCATCCGATGGTGATCTTTCATTTTATCATCATCACAATCATCCTTATCTTTATCATCACAGTCAGATAGCACTGCGTCATCATCATCGTCTGTCTTATTTTTAGGTTCCCATGTCATTTTATTCTCTTTTTTAAGACGTCTTCTAGCGTTGGCAAACCATGTAGACACTTGTGTTAATGTCATTTTTGTTATAATTGCCAACATAATTTTTTCACCTTTGGTTGGATATGGATTCTTTTTATGTTCATTTAACCAAGCTTTTAATGTTGCCGTCGATTCTCTTGTAGCATTCTTCCGCCTAGCCGCTAAATCATAACCTCCGCCATATCTATAATATAAAAATTGTGTTAGCCAAGTGTTATAATCAAATTGATCACTTGTAATATTCCACAAAAAAATTAGAAATAATAAATAAATAATAAAATTATAACTAAAACAAAAACATTTAAATAAAATTTGATCTTCCAATTAAAATTATAAAAGAAATAAAGTACATTAAGTATGTTCGCATATAGCCTAGGGATAACAAAACAAAATTTGTTCACAACTCTAAAATTTATTGACTTTTTAATGCTTCTGACCTAGCTACCACATTTCCTGTTATATATTTCAAGCCCCTCAGGGTATTACATGCAGCGAGCACAGCTGCACTACCAGTTCTGCTCTTTATATAAGCAATATGGATGCTCATTAATTTTATATGTTTCTATACCACGTATATAATAAATAAAATTAAATTTTGTTTTCAGAAATACTTTCTCTTCTTCATAAAATAGGATTTTTTGTTTTAAGTGACCATTTGAGATGTTGTTTGCCACACGGGGGGGGGGCTTTCTCAGTGGCATTGTCGACCTTCCGCCCAATTATTATTATTATTATCGGAAACGGGTGCCCAAAGGCGCGGGACCTAAGCCTATATGGCTCTTATCCCCCCGATACCCCCCGTAACCCCTTAATTAGTCTCCCCCGGTAACTTGCCGGTTAATCTACAATATCTCAAGATATCCCTATACTCCAACTCGTCCAGACAATCCTGCGAGAGTGGTGTCCTCCCAAATATACGAAACCTAGTTCCAGCGAAACGGGGACACTGACATAAGTAGTGATACACCGTTTCCCTAACTCCGTCATCACAGTTCTGACAAATGGGACTCCGCATCTTTCCTATGTTAAACAAGTGGCTGGACACCCAAGTGTGTCCAGTCACTATTCCTACCAAGGTCCTCAAACCCGTCCTACTGAGAGACAGGAGATACTCCGAAATTCTCTGCTTACCTGCCTTTATAAATCTTTTAGCTTGGAGGCACCCCTGCGTGTCCCCCCCAGCATTTCTCCAAAGCTCTCGTCTCCCAAAGTCTAATCTGTTTGTCGCGAAACGTCTTTGTAACGGCCAGGGCTGGTTCAGGACCACAGAATGGTAATGATGATCCCTCCCTGGCCAGCCGATCCGCCCTCTCATTGCCCTCTATTCCCGCATGTCCGGGTATCCAATAGAGATGCACCTTACCCCTCCGAGCCAAAGCGTTGAGCTTCCTCCGACATTCTCCCACTAATTTCGAACTCCACCAAGGCTTACTCAAAGCCCTTAGTGCGGCTTGGCTATCCGAGAAAATCCGCACTTCCTCGGCCAATGTTATCTCTTATACAGACAATAGTGTCAATCACCGGACTGACTTGTCAAGGAGAAAAATCTAATGGCAGCACTGTTTGGACATAAACCCGAGGCTTCTGCGTATTAGTTACTGCTGAGCTATTTCCGAAACTTTGTATAGGAAAAATTGGAGTTGTCCACATATTTACCCATTCCACCGAAAGGAAATAAGTGATATTAAGGGTTCCTTAATATGCTAAATGATATTTTAGAAATTAGCCCGTCAAGTATATCTACTGCATATTTTCGGAAGAGCTACCCTCAAAAAGATATGCATATTAGATCATTGAATTAGTTCTTTACTTTTTCTTAATTATTGTCTCGTTTCAATTCGGGTATAACGATTTTTTTAAAAGCTTGGTATATTGCAAGAAAAACATTTTTGCCTAATGCAATATGACAGAACACATAAGTTCATAACAAACCATTGATGATGGGTCTCAACCTGAAGAAGAACTTAGGTTTTGTATGAAAAAAAAAATTACGAGAGGACAGAGAAGAGGGCTTTCAAAGTGATATATATATATTTTTTTAATTTAAGGCGCGTCAACATCTATGGTCATTGATGCCCGGAGCCTTCTCAGAGCACTGCCCTTCCACTTGACAGTGTTCTCTCATTACAGATAACACTGTCCATCACCGGACAAAGAAAAAATATAAGGGCAGCACAGCTGGACTCGAACCCGGGACCTCCGTATGGGAGTCCAATACTCTAACCACTTAGCTATTCACTTCCAATGGACATTATTATTTTTTTTGTTTTTCTAAAACCCTTACTTTTAGTGTAGGTGTTTATTTTATTTATTTTTTTTTACTATTGTTTTGATGGACTGTTATCTTTTAATCTTATTGTTCATTCATAATTTGAATATTACGTATTAGTGAACTAACATATTATAGTAAATTCAGAGAGAGTGTTAATTAATTCATTACTTTATATTAATGTAATCATTTGTAATTTTGTTTTTTTAATTAAATAATATTAAAATAAAAATGAATAAATACAAATTTTATGAATGAGTATTGAAATATTGCTTTTTGGTGTTAATATAGTTTTTTTTTTTAACTGATTATAGAATATCCTAAAACTTATGAGTTTAGTTTCAAGCTAGATAAAAAAAAAAAAAAAGGATTAGTGTCGTCGAGGGAAGCTTATCACATGGATGTCCCGGATTCGATTTAGAATCATGTGCTTCCTCTCATGATTACACTTAATTTTTTTGTTTCTTCTCTGCAGTTGAGAATGCTCCGGGCGTCAAATAACATAGAACTTAATGCGCCTTTCAAACAAAAGAAGTAAAAATTTGTTACTGTCACCACGTATTTACCCAGTGAAAATGATTTGATTGAAAATAATGTTTAGGATTTAATTTTTTCAGTCAAATTATGTAGTATTGGCCATCAAATTAAAGGATAAATTCAAAATTATCCTTTTAGCTAAATAACTAAGTATCTAATATTAACGTTATTAAAGTTCGTATTAGTAAGTAAATACGGAGTTTAAAGAAGAGATTGGTTAATGGAAATTATAGTAGGAGAAAATCGTGTTCTTGAAGTTGTCAATATAAAATTAAAGAAATTAAATACAATTTCGAGCAGCAAAATAGAAGTTCTTTTTGCTTGATATTTTTTAGTACAAGTTTAGAACGAATTCAATGCTAAATTAAGCAACATTTTAGAAGGACAAACTAACAGAAAATCACAATTTCATTTCAGTTCTTTTTTTTTTAAATAAAATTAGAACCCTGACATTTATTACACAATCAAAAATTATAAGTTCAATTATAAATATCTATAAGGAAAACATGACAAGGAAAAGATTGATGTAGCAGTAAATAAAGGAATTACTCCAATGAAATCAAATAAAAAAAAAAAAAAACAACTCAGAAAAAAAAAAAAAAATTAGAAAGGTAGGCCTAATATACAAATATTAAGGAGTGTAGAATTACCAACATGATAAAGGGGGCGTACATTAAAGAACCGGGTGCTATTAGATAGGGCAGTCTACTTTACTACAGCCGACCAATATGGCGTAATTCGGCAGCAACCGCACTCATTTAGGGCTGAATTTTAAAGAGCTCTAGAAAGTAGAAGGAGTTTTTAAACACTATAGAATTATTATTATATTCTAAGCACGTAACAAACAGAGGAAGATGTAGCTTTTATTTAGTGCTTTTTACCGCCTCAAACACCATCTTTATGCATGTTTCCCTTACCATTATTGTCTATGCTCAACCCAGCACGATCATCCTTTAACCATATTATTATTATACTATATAGTATAATGTTTAGAGTTCTTTTGTTATTTTCATTGTTATTCCCCTTATTATGCCTCTTTATTTTATCTTTTATTACAAACATTGCTCGATAAATGAGTGCTAGGGAAATGAACTTGTTCTTTTTGCAAGTACATTGGCAATCCATGAAGTTACTTGGTCTATCTATATGAACAATATTCAGTGATATTCCAATTTTATACATTCTCTTATTAGAGAGGAAGTATTGTGATCTTGTCGAAAATTTGAAATTCAGATTTCACCAGAAATACGTATTTCAAAGTCTCCTTAAAAAAAATAATAAAAAAATGTTTCTAGCTAAGTCTATTATGTTTGTGTGTCTGTGAACAAAATATATTTCAAAAAGCGAAAAATCACAGGAAGCTCAAGATGGACGTCAAGGTTTCGTGTCAAAAAAAATCCAGCAACCGGAATTCGGATATTACTGAATGTTTTATTTATTTATTTTATTTATTTTTTTTTTTTTCAGTTTTTCGCGTTTATCTCAAAAATGGTTCCCGCGGTTTATTTCATTGAACTTCGTATACATATCTATACACATATGTACCTATCACCTTTTTATCTAAAAGATTTGCATGGTAAAATTTATTTGGTGGGAGGCGATTCTGGGGAACAGTTGCGTTATGCTTTCGTCTAAAGTATTAACTTCGGTATAATTTATGATTCTGCCACCTAAATAATATTAATATAAATTTAATATAAGCATTGCTAGTATTTCAAATTCGAAGAAAATCGGTTAACCATAAATGCAATTTTACAGAATAGGTTCTTGCGGTTTTTTTTTTTTTTTTTTAATTATCTCGAAAACCGCTACAGCGAGTATTCCATTAAACTTGGAATACTTACTTTTATTTGTAGCATCTATTTAAAAAATTATTTTCAGACGGTTCTGTGGAATGTGGGACGTAAAAATTCAAATGAACATTAATGGCACTTTCTACAATGTTTTCCCTTCAGACAGCACCGCTTATAAAACTATCCTCAAATAGCCTGGATAGAATCGACACTGTAATTCGTTGCTCAGTTTACCTGTGAATACAACTAACGCTATGCTGTACGCCCCACGACACTATCGTGGGTTGGGGCTACTTAGATGTACTTGGGAGGCGCCTCTCCAGCATTGGGTCGGTGGCCCAGAGATTGGCCAATGTCGACGATGCTCTCTAACAGTCTATATTTAATTATAGCAATGAAGTTTCCGGTATAGCAAGGACCGGTTGAGAATCTACAATGTAAGCCTCGAAGAAGTTGACAATATTAAAAAAATAATGCAGTCTCTGCGAGAGAGAGAGCTTTTGAGGAATGGGCAAGTTGCAAATGGCAAGGGTATGGCGTGCAAGATTTCAAAGCTTCGACGGTTGGGAATAAATTCATTGGTGACAAAGACTTCTCTCAGTGTCAAAGTGGATCAATGCAGTAAAACTCAGCACCAATTATGCTCCTCTCCGTGGTGTAGGCGATCAGGCGTCGCATGACGTTGGGATGCTCTGCCGCAGATGCGGCCGAGAGAAGGAAACTCCAGCCCATGTGCTGGAAGCTGCCCCAACAGTATGTTGCTTGTGACCCGCCAGCACCATGGCGTTTAGAGGCGTATCATTGAGCTTATGCAAGAGAAAGGTTACGCGTACCATAAAGAGGTATGCTGTGTGGACACGATGGGCCTCCGAGGTATGCAGACATAGTAGCGTTTGACAGCAAAGGTGGAACTTTGTTGATCTTTGACCCCACAGTGAGGTTTGAGAGCAATGAACCCAATCAAGCAGAACTCATTAACGAGGAAAAGAAGGGCATCTACGAAAAATGTATGCCCTTCCTGCAAGAGAAGTTCAGAGAAGAGTTCGAGGAGCAGGGATTCTCGGTCTATGGACTTTGGTTTGGTTCCAGGGAAATGAACCCCAAAAAGTACTCTATCTTTCTTCAACGATGTCGCAGACAGTGACTCAGAAGAAACTGACAGTGATCGCAGAGCAAATAATCATTGACTCCCTCACTATAATGCATAACCACATATATTGTTCATAACTCTGCTGATTGAATGTGTTTCTTTTACCAGATCTACTGTTTTTTTGTAGTATTGACACGAATCCAAAGAATCGAATTGTTAATTGCTTTTATGACTGCCTCAGCAATATTCTGTTCTTTTGCTGATTTAATGGATGTCATCTTGATTGATCACTACGCTGTGACAATTGCAACTCAATTTAGTTGAGCACCATCGCCGTTCGAGCTGGATGGTTTATCTCTCTCTTCTCTACCTACCTCGGTTGGTAAGGATGGCACGTGTCCTACATATTAACATATTTATGTTAGGACAAATGAGCCAAATTTGATATTTGCGGGAAAATTATCATTTATTATAACTAACTGCTTAGAGGAGTAAGAGAAAGTTGTGTGATTGTTTCACGCCAGATATTATGCACTACAATTAAAACCTGTGGAAGAAACAGCGATATCTGCAATCTTATTGATTTTAGTGTTTCTTCAAGTAAATTTTAATTTCTTGTAAACCCATTAATTGACTTCTGTCTAAATATTTTTACACTTCTATAACTGGAAGGTTTTGTGAAAATTCAACAAAACTTCTAGATCGTGATGGTGGGGGTTGTTTCTAAAATGCAATATTATGTAAGTTGATCTGATTTTTTTTTTTGTTATTCTTCCATCATTCTTCCAATACCACTGAATATTGGATGATGTATTTATGGAGTTATGGTGAGAAATTACTTTCCATACATTTGCCACAGGCTTGTTTAGGATTGACAAAAATTTACATTTTTTGCTGTGAAAAGCATTTGTATCTTGTTCGGTTTGTTTTTAAATAATTCCCATAACGGTAATACAAAAACATTCAAAAATATTCCTTAATTTATTATTAACAAAAATAAAGAGATGTACGAGATGTACACTGGCACCATAAAGGATGGTTGCAAAACAAAGCAGTAAAGCATTGAAGAATCCTACCGAAGACGTAGTGTTTTGATTGACAATGGCCGCGGAAGCCCTGCATGATAAAAATATTATTCCATAATCTTGTGGAATTAACTAATTTAATAACCGGACAAATTAAAATATTTGATTGGAAATTATCTTTATACTTTAATAACGATAGTAATTTGTCAAAGTCAGGTAACGTAATTATTCATTTCATTTCTAATTAATTTAGTGCCCCATTGTTTATGTTTGAAATATAACATGCGTGTTTAAATGAATATTAAACGATGACAGATATATAACGTAGATGTGTTGACAAAATGAAGGACATTATCATTGACTATTGCCTGTCTACATTTGTAAATCATAAAATCAGATTTAAGATTTTTTTAAAATAATATGTATATAGATTTGTTTGTAAATGAAAAATTTTTTTTCATAATCAAATAATTTTACAAGTAATTTAGAATTATTAAAGCGCACATGTTATTATTAGAAAAAGGATAACTACCTCCTCCTTCATAAACTGATTGCAGGGTAATAATAATCATATTTCCAAACAAACAGCCAGGTGATATCTGGTGAAATAGCAGGTGAATTATAACAATCGTATTTCTCTAACTGCCTATAATTTTATTTTTTTATAATTGTTTTGTTATAAGCACGAACTTTTTGACTAAAATTTTCATAATAATCACGAATAAAATTAGGAAATAAATATTTATAACAGATCTTGTTTGAAGTAGATTGTTAGCTGAGGGGAATAAATGTTTGTATTATCTATGTAATAATTCTTTGTACAGTAAATGTACAGTAAATTTAAAAAAAAAATAATATTTGCAATTACATAATTCCTTCGTTTCAATAAAATAAACTTTCTACAAATATTAATTGGAAATCTTAGCTGTTAAAATTTTATTTCTGTTTAATTTACCAAACAAAAAATAGAGATACCAATTGAAAAACTCATGGTAGATTTCCTAATATGAATCTTCTCAATTATCCAAAACAAAATTGACATCAGAATAACAATCAGAAAAAATAAAAATAAAAAACAGTAAGTGTCCGGATTGAGGCCGCGTCAGTGCTTTGCTAGAAAGACGTTTCGCCTATATTGCAATGAGCCTCTTCAGGGTCGTTACAACTTGAAAGCTAATGGAACAATATTGCAGATCGCCCTTAGAAGGTAAAAGCGGCTGTGTGGTAAAAGCTGGAGGTTAAACTCCTAGATGATCCTGAGGATCTATGGTGACCGAGAACATTGCAAGTGTGGGGGAGGGCAGGGCGCTCAGTGGTGTTCAAAGGCTTGCTGCTTAAGTACGATGGGCGCCATGATGGCTATAAGCACATGCACTGCATGGTCCTGATAGCTGTTAGCATAAGTAGGTTTTGTTAGGAAGAAGAAGAACCACTGACTTATATGTCAGCGTTGTCTGGCTGAACTTTCGCCCCTTTGGAGAAAATAATCTGACACCGCAAGACACTCTCCAAGACAATCTCTCAGGTCTCTTAAACCTATTGAAAAAGACAGCGTTTGAGAGAGTGCTCTGACCGGTGGATGCTCTCAAAAATCACCAGAAGTCTCTCTCCAGATTCCAAAAACTAATTAAACAGACAATTTTCGAGAGGAAACTGAACTTGTGGATGCCACAATGCACCCATAAGGGCCTTGAAGACGTAGGCTGAATAGCCAACTCCCACAGAATCTAATCTAAGGTTCGTCTGCTTCAAATACAGGTACATCCAAGTTTCAAGTTACAACTTGGTCAAGTATGCGACAGAATAGTTCTTGACCGATAAAAGGCGTCCAAGTACCTTTGCGTTTTGCCAACTCCAATCTGATACTCTCATTTCTAGGCCCCCAAAGAAATGTCAGATTATTCAAACACCTAGTAGTCCCATACCTTGAGAGAATCAAATTTAATATCCATCAAGTGCTACTTTCAGTGCTATTTGATAATCGGTAAAAATGAAGAATTTAAGATTCTTCAATTTCTAACGCATAATCTTCAAGACCCAATATGTATAACTGCAATTTCCATCTTTGGAAAATTGTGGCTACTCTTTCTAGGCTGAGCTAGATCTTAAACTTTGTGTTGTAGCTCATAAATAACAAGTCTTATCTCTACGGTTGTGAAGTCACTAATATACATAACACAATGAACGCGATTTTGGAGGTTCTTCGCCTGAGACGACAGGTCCGGTATTAGATATTAGAAGTTATTTCTCTATCTGAGTTTATAAAAATGTAAACTTTCTGTTGTTAAGATTATTGAAGTTCTATATAAAAAAGGAAAAAGAAAAGTTATTTGCTGTTCTTATTTATGAGGCGGAAACCTGGACGCTACCAAACAAATATGAATAGGAACTTTTTGATTATGAAAGAAAAATTTCAATAAAGATTCTAGTTAGCCTCAATACAGCATGAATGAAGAACGTACGTTACAGCAACATAAGAAACAAATTCTTATTCCTGCGTACAACCAGACAGACGAGTGAAATAAACGAAGTTACGGGTATATTGGGCAGGCAACGTGCTACAGTTAGAACTCTTTTAGGGGAGATTTTGAAAAAGATTCACATGCGAGAGGAAAATAAATGATGAGCTACTTATGTTTGTGCAGAGTGATGTGCGTGAGTAGCGATGTCCGAACCTAAGGTAAGCTGCTCAGGATCTAGTCGTCGAGGTTAATCCTTGAGAGACCTCATATGAATACATAAGGACTTGCCTCACCATGGATAGTTGGAATGGAAAGGCTTATAATAAAACCATATAAAGTTAAGTACAGAAGGGAATCAAAAATCTGACCATGAATTTTCTCTAGACGATATTATCCCTCATGTTTAGAAACTATAGACAATAAACTAGATCATTTTATGATGGTTACAAGAACTCTTACAATCTTGAGAGCAAAGTGATAAGTGATATTTAAAATGATAATGATCATTTTTAATACCTGCTATAAATGTTAAGTATTATAACTTATATTATGTAAATACACATGACTTTAATAAAAACAATTTAGTTTAACTTTGCTAATTTCATGGTAAAACTTTAGATTATTAATAAAACAAGTAGTAAAATAAAGTCTTATATGAGTCTAAATATAAACTACGAAAAAAAAAAAATGGAAAAGAATAATTTAAATAATAACAATAATAAAAGTAGGAAACGTTAAGAAACATTGGTTGGGGTTATTTGTTATGGAAATATGTCCCGTGTGCACCTGTCCGATATTTAACAGGTATTTTGTCTTACCTTCGCTCAGTCATTAGCGTCGTTATGAAAGCCAGCTATTAGCTACACTTTAACTTCTATACAATGTTTTGAACTGTTCATTTCACTAACTGTATAAGTTGTTTTTTTTTTTTGTTTTTATAATGAATATAGACAGTTAATCTGCTGCCTATGTTTTAGATACGGCAATACTAGTAGTAACATATATTAACATAAACAAATTAGTGTAATCATAATTAAGGTACAAGAGAGAGAGTAAAAATTGTATACAAGGACTATTTTCTTCTTTTTTAATTATTTGAATATTTACTTTTAACATGCGAATAAGAAATTATTTTTTTAACAATAAAAAATTACTTTTATTACAATGTATAATACTTTTATGTAAAAACTTTGTGGGGTAAAGTCCAAGAAAACAAACATGAAATTTATTACAGCTTAAACTATTATTTACACCATATTTCAGATTAATATAATTGTGAAGTTTTTATTTTATAATTTATTATTATTTATTTATTTTTTTTTTTGATTCAGAGTTTAATATTCCACCACAAATTGTCTACTTAATTTGGGGGGGCAGCGGGGTCACGGAGATCACCGTAGTTTTCACTCGTCTTTAAATTCTCATGAGAGTAAGTTTAGAGCACTTTTATTTTTAGACTTATTTTTTTTTTTTTTTATTGATTTTTAATTAGAAAATTTTCAATCACTACCAATGGCTTTCGACAAGGTTTGGCACCCTGGACTGCTGTGGAAACTCAAAAGCATCCTACCATATACCTATTTCCTTATTCTTAAATCATACCTGAGTGATCGGTTTTGCCAAGTCTCTCAGGGTTCTTCCTTTTCTCCCTATTTCCCTGTGAAAGCTGGAGTACCGTAAGGTAGTATCCTTGGTCCAATTTTATACACAATATACACGGCTGACCTTCCCCTACACCCTAATAATACAGTAACATCAACCTTCGCTGATGATACTGCTATTCTGTCCTCCCATACCGAACCTACTACTGCATCCAGTCATCTTCAAGATCATCTTTCCTTAATAGAAGAGTGGTGCAAAAAATGAAATGTATTCACACCACGTTTACACTTCGTCACTCCTTCTGTCCTGGTTTAAAGTAAATAATACCTTCCTACCTACTGCTGATAGAGTACGCTATCTTGGGTTATATATAGACAAAAGACTAACCTGGAACCTCCCATACCAGACTGAAAAGGACTGAAACTAATAGACGATTTCTTATCTTTTCAAGACTCTTAGACAAACGATCCAAACTTACTTTAAAAAATAAGCTTACACTATACAAAACTTTACTACGACCAATATGGACTTACGGACTAGAGGTATGGGGGTCCACTAAGCATTCCAACGTTTACCGTATCCAATCCTTACAGTCCAAAATCCTACGAAAAATTACCAATGCTCCTTATTATGTCTCCAATAAAACCTTACATAATGACCTATCCATTCCATATGTGTCCGATCTAATTAAATCCCGCTATCAAAGATTCCATAACTCCCTGTCCTATCATCATAATCCTTTGGTTCAACAACTTGCTAGTCAAACCTTACCTGACAATCCATCTCGACGCCTGAAGCGTCAGTGGCCCCGTGACCTTTTACATTAACTTCAACGCCATGAAGTAATACCACTGGGTATTTTCTTCTCATGTAAATCATGTCTTGTACACATTCATCACATTTGCTTATTGTATATATTGTACAGTTGCAAATAAATATTGAAGGAGAATAAAAAAAAAAACTATCACTGGCTATCCCATTTCTATATAATATATTAAACTTTTTTCACTAGATATATTTACGTGATTAACTAAGAGCATGTATTGAAAATGTATAAAATTGGGCGTCTAAGCCAAGATTTTATTAATGCTCAAGAAGGGGGATTTTTCGCCAAAAAAATACCTATTTTCCATGGACAGTAGTAGAATATAATAGGGGACTCTGGGACAGGAAGTATATCCCTCATCCTCTTCCACCCACCACCCCGACCATATTCCATCACTCCCCCTCTCCACGTATACGATACTGGGACCAGAAATACTCCCACCACTCCTTGACCGCAGACCGGAAGTAAATCCTCCCACTCCTTGACCATAGTCCGGATGTTTCCTATACCCCAATTCCTGTATACTTGTTCAGTTGGATGACCTCTTCCTCTTATCCCTTTCTCTCCTGCTTACTCTAAGGTGGAGTGGTGGAAGGGGGTTGAGTGGTAGGGGTGAGAGGGTGGACCCAGTATAGTTTACGTAGACAGTGGGTTGGGTGAGGTATATACTTCCGGTCCCAGGTCCCCTATTATATTCTACTGACAGTATAGCAAAACATGTGCTGACAATATTTCTACGCATGACTTGACATGTGTATTTAGTAATTATTCCTTATTGTCCTCATTTAGTATCCTGTTCTACGGATTAACGCTATTCCATAATATTAAGAGAAAAGTAAAAGAATATTGTACTTGTAAAAATTGTAAAAGATACTGGGAAGAAAACGAAACTGGGGAAAAAATCGCCGAGTAAATACGAGCTGATCATGAATGCATTAAAATATTATATTCAGCAGGGAGATAAAAACTGATTTATTATTTAAAAAACTTTAATAGAAGAAACTTTTAATGTCTTTACGTTCTATCAAATATTCCTAGTTTTCTATCGATTTTTTCCTAGTTTTAAGTGGAGACGATAGGGAGTTTATTTTTTGTTTATCAATAACAGTCTTAGAGGATGCAGTGGAATATAAAGGATAAAATGAAATTTGAGCGCAAAAACACGCAAAACAACAATCAGAGAAAAAAAGGACAAAAATGAGATTTGTTTATCCTGGACACTAAGAGTGGATGGGAGTTAAGGATATCTAATATTATTCAGTTCTCTCCATGCGGGGCGGACAAAGCAAGTTTATTCAGTTCCATTAAAGGAACGCTCAATTAATGTTTGCAATAAAGAACAATTCATCATAAAAAAATATTTAAAAACATTGCATTAACATGAACAACTATCATGTTATATTCAATTATTACTTTCAGAAACCTATCAAGATATATTATTACATAATTTAAGCAGATGTAAATATCAATGTCAAACATGTTTTAAAACAGATATGAAATATTTCGTAATTAATTTAAGTATAAACATAAATTTATACCATATGTTATGGTCATAAAGAGTTGTCCTTAGGTAAATGTCATAAAAAAATTTGTAGGCAGCATAACTTCATATGTTCAACAAAAAAAACATGTATTTTGCTTAAATATCTTAAGAGAAGATGGTATTCTCTATTAATATAAATTTTAAAATATTCACTCACACCGCATTATGAGAAAATTCCTTTAAGCTTTTTTCATTAGCTAATTACTAAAATATCTGGGATGTAATTTGAACTTAATATGAACAAATTATCTTCCAACTTAGGCTGTTAATGATACTTTAATAATATTAACTTGAGTTTAATTAATAAAATGTGAGTGTTACAACCGTACAATGTAAGGTATAGCATTTTTGTCTTGTCTCTCTCGAAGCCACCTAAAATCGGTCATAATATTTCAAATTAAAGCGGTGAGTCCGCCGACTTAGCCAAATATATAAGTTAAAAGCAAATAGTTGAAGGCTGCGAGGAAACTGACGAATCATTCAGTAAAATGAGAAAATTTCGTTTGTGGAAGAACTTGCTATCAATAATTCATCCCGACTGATTTCTAAACCGAAAATCAAACAAGTTAGATTTTTTCTAACTTTTCGTGGGTCATGAAACATATAGATTCATTAATAAATACTGAATAAAATTTAGCATAAGCATCCATGACATTTAAAATACTTTTGAGTATTGGAATAGAGTTTGAGTCAAAGTGTAGATTAATAAACTTCCTTATTATTATTATTTGTCTGTGTGTAGAGACCAAACCCTGTGCTATCCAAAGCCTCACTGGGCACATATAGCTACCCAAAGAAAAACTACAACAAACCGGGTCTAGAACAAATATCGAGACCCGGGTCTAATCCATCTAAGATTCACTGCAGTCAGAACAAATCAGACAATAACCTTAGGGGGAAATAGCCTAAGCGCTTCCACAGACATCCTGTTCCGACCAAAGGTCCTGAACCTAATTTCCTCACAAGTTAGGCAATCTGTCATAAGATAGATGGGTGTTTACACCAATGTCTCACAGACTCTACAAAATGGATCCGGCATGAGCCCCATTATTTAGAGATGTCTCCGTAAACCACAATGGCCAGTAAGGGATCCAACCAGATGCCTGAGAGTGCTCCGTGAAAGACACAGTAACATCTCACTAATAGCCCTGTCCCGGACCACCGATGAGCATTTTGGACTGCCGACAACCAACTGTGCTCATCCATAAGGATGAATGCTGTGAAGCTGTCCATGACTGGAAGCCTGATAGGCATGTGCCCAGAAGACACGCCTACAGCAGGCTCGGGACCAATTAACTTCAGTTTCATTTTTCTTCACAACAAACTTCTTAGAAAAACCGTATAAGCCGGTATTCTCAACCGAAAACATGCAACTTTTGTGCGTGAATCGCATATAATTTTTATATTTTACATTATTTAATTTTATAAAAAGTGAAAAATACGTAAAATGTTTCAAATAAAAGTGATATTTTTTTTATATATACTCTATACTCGTATATACATATATATATATAAATAAAATAAAAGTTCATTTCCGTTGGCGGAAATATTAGACCATTTGCTAATATTTTTTTCGTACTCAGAGAAGTTCCGGTCAAAACACAATTTTGAAAATTTGATATGCTCACTATTCTTCCGCTTGTCATTAAAATATTATATATGGCCAATATTATATAATATTGAATATTACATAATATACAATATTATATAATATTGAATATTACATAATATATAATATTATATAATATTGAAAAATACGTTCATTAGTGGAACCGTCTAATATATTGAGATAACATTTTTGAGCCGTTTAAAAAATCATAATATTAATTGTAAGAAAAAGTAAATAGAGCTGTTTAGTTATTAATATTTAGAATTAATTAAATCATATAAGTTTTACAAACAAACGAAAGTAGAAATAAGACTATACAAAATGGAAAGAAATATTAGAAAAATATAATATAATGGCTAAACTAAAAGAAGTAGATATAATTGGCAAATTAATTATACAACACACAGATTGGTGAAATCACACCATTTTATAATAATAACAATAATTATAATAATAAGCTTGATTTATTGCTGATTATAATTTAAATGAATTATTATTAACATTTAATCAATTGTATACATGGGCCAATTAATTGCAAATTCCAGATAATTTTATCAAGCACATTATTACTAATTAGATGTTAACACATATTTCATCGGCTTGTGCCTCTCTCTCTAATTCTCCTATATAATAGGATATTGTATATTCTCCAAATTTTTAAAAATTAATTTTACCAAGCTATGCAATTTTTATGCATTTATTTATATAGAATAGTAATATATTTTAGAATATAATATAATAAAATGATGCAATTATTCAATTTCAATTCAAAAATCCCCTAGCTACAGACAACACGGTCCATCATCGAATAAGTGAGCTGTAGGGGCTCCTAGGAAGAGAAAATATAAAGGCAGCATTGCTGGACTCCGAACCCAACATCTCCGCATGGTAGTCCAATGCGCTAACCAAATAATCATAGTGAAAAACTCACACTCTTCATACCTGTAAACAACCCTATTTACTAGTAGTATAGTAACGCCCTCTTGAGGTAAATTAAACATGGCCGACATTAGAAGGCATGTTTACGTTATATAGGGTAGATAAGGGCTTTAGTGGCAGGCAACAACAACAACAGTAGCATAAAACAACTCAAGGGAAGAGATAAACAATTCGAAGGGCAACTTTAAACCAAGTTTAGTAGTCATTAATCCGCCCCGGTGACAAATGGCTGGAAAGGAGAGGGTGCAGCAAGAGAAGGTCCGTTATTGTCAACCATCTGCTTGCCCAAGGTGAATAATGGGCTTCATACATGGAACTTTGGATGATGATAACAATAGGTAAAATAGAAATAACATGCCTAATACACTGTGATCAACATTTTTCTTTTATCTTGTTCTTATCAATAGTAATAATAATAATTATCATTATTTTAAAAAGTGTTATTTAAACATGTGAACATTATATTCCATTATTACAGGTGTATAGGCGTAACGGAAGTATGTAGACACTCTTGAAGGTCAATAGCAGGAAATGTCTTTAAAAAAAATTAATTTATGTCAACATAAAATGATTGCCTGCTGGTACACTTGGAGAACAGAAGTAATTAAAATTGTAATTTTTAACTACTGGACACAAAACTCCACGATAAACGACTCTGGAATGTAGGAGGCCTTAATAAACAAGAGTTTTTTCGTTATATTTCCAAAAACGCCCAACTTCCTATCTAGGGAGCCTTAGCCAGCATGTTTTGTATACATTTATATTTTTTTGCTTCCATAATAGAAAGAATAGTTAAGATAGATTCTATAGTGGTTGGCTAGGAAGTCATCGCGATTCCAATGGGTTCATTGTGGCACCCACAATTTAGAGTAACCCTTTCCAGATCCGTCTGTGTTTAATTAAACTCTTAGGAGTCTGGTGAAAGTCTCCTAAGCAAGGTTTGAAGGCGTCAACTTTGCTCAAAGAGGTGAAGTCTAGCCACTCGTGCCTCTCACAATGTCACAGTACTTGTAATACTGTGCAGCGACTAGAAACAGATGACGCTGGCTGTCTAAGAAGATGACGACTTTTCAGTAATTATCATCCCCTGCCTTTAACAGAAAGGATATATATATAGAGAGATTTGTGTAAAATTTTACAAATTCAGATATCAATAATTAGAAATTCAGTTTAGAAATTTCTGTTTAGCGAATCCCGCTCTCTCTCTCTCACTGTGCATTTATATTATTGTGTGTCTTGTGGTGATGTAAACAAAATAACTCGGAAACGAAAAAAATCGCAAAAGGATATCAAATTAACCTGTGATTGTAAATTAACCAAGTGACTTTACTTCTGGCTTACCGCTTTTATTTATGCCATCGATACGGACGGTTCAGTCAGGTATGCTGACATCGTGACCTTCCAGGAAAACAGCGACATTGCTTTTGTTTTGGACCCAACGGTCAAATATGAAAGTCCACGAGGAGAAGAGCAAAGTCTACGAGAAGTGTATTTCCCACTTCAAAGAAAAATTTAGAGATCAGTTTGGAGACAGGGTCTATAGGGTGCAGGGCCTGTGGTTTGACTCCTGAGAGGTGTCATTCCAACGGAGACGTCCGACTTTTTTGGGCAGTGTTGGCATCAGCCTCGATGACTTGCTTCCGATTGTGGAAGGCGTTATTGTTACCTCCCTGGGCATAATATTCCAGCACTTGCACGGTTGAAATTGTTTCATGTATTTAAGTATGTTTTTGCTTTGTAATATCCTGACTATTTCAGTCACGCATGAGGTACCTGAAATTATTATTTTTTTTTACGATTGGATATTTTACTTAATAATCAAATGGTTTAAACACATGTCTTTCGATTGATTGGTATGCTGTGTCATCTAGCAACTCAACATCGTTGAGCAGCCTTGCTTCACTGAAGTATTTCTCTCTTCTCTTGTTCTTCCATAAAAATTGACTTTAGAATATTCTGAGGTATCTATAATGACAATTCAAAATTTGATATGTGCAATCTTTTAGCACCGTCTTCTGGATTATAATGTAAGCATATTTGTAGCGGCAAGAGAGAAAACACACAAGCCCGACCGAGAGAAAACAAACTCTCTCTGGTACTCTCTCACTTAAGCAGGCTAGAGTGGGGAACAATATAAATGGAATTGATGAGGAGAGAAATTGGGATTGATTAATTAGACGAGATATGAAGACAACTGTTATAATATACTGTATATGAAGAGACTGTGATAATAGACACTCGGTATATAAGTTTACACAAACTGCACTGGACTTGTAATGATATTATAGAATAAAGGGTTAGAGTAGAGTTATGACACGATGCGATGTATGGTTGTATCTGATAGATTGATGGAGGACCCGATCTGTTACTGGCTTATATACAGGTTCCCCACTCTAGCCTGCTTAAGTGAGAGAGTACCAGAGAGAGTTTGTTTTCTCTCCGTCGGGCTTGTATGTGTTCTCTCTTGCCGTTACAATATTCAATTGTTACCTATCCCCCACCACTTCTACACTCATATTGGAGGAAATGAATTTACAAATTTTCAAGTTTAAATAAAATTTATGAATTTTTATAAATATTATTATGAAGAAATTTGGTGAGGATCAGTCAAGAAAAAAAAACATTCAATTATGCCAACGTTTCGATAGAGTTTCCTGTCTTTATCAAAGCTTTAATATGTAGATAGTCGTGAAGATATGGAGAAAGAATTTAGTGTGGAACTTTGAAGCAAACACATTTATTACATTGCAAAAAAATATAAAAAAAAATAAAAAATTGAAACGTTGGCATAATTGAATGTTTCTTTCTTGACCGAGATCTTCAAGAAATTTCTTCATTACATACTTAATTCATCCAACGGTCAACATATACTCTTAAATTTATGATTGACACTTTATTATGTATATTATCTACTTGACAACATTATTGTATATTGTCAAGGTTTTCTGGTGAAATTATGAAAATGATGATCTCAGTAGGCCTGTGGAATTCTTGTAAAAAAAAAAAATAAGGATTATTAAACTAAAGAACAAGAAATATCAACTCAGATTATTATTATCATCAGGTTCTTCACAACTTTCAACACCACAAACATGATTAATCAATTTGCGTAAATCGATATATACAAGGCTCAGCAATTTCTCAAGGTACTGAACATTATTTACATAAAAGTAAAATATGTATATCCTGTGGAATGTAACATTGTATAAACGCAACAAATGTATAAAGAGGAAGTTTAGTTGACTATTAAGATCAAAAACTAATCTAAATTATTATGAATACACGGAGAAATTATTGATATCAAATACATTAAATATGTAAAGGAGAGGCTGAAGGCAGAAAGTTATGTGGACCGGATATGGGTTAGAGAAGA
>JAAEAF010007578.1:0-55864 GCA_011037195.1 Triatoma infestans | reverse complement strand
ATATCCAAGTCAGGAGCCGACACTGCACGACAGGAGAAAGAGAGAAAGTAAAACAGAGAAATTTTTGAACTAAAAGTTGTAGCAATTAAAGTGTAAGGTTGATGTAGTAGAAACGTTGGATGAAAACATCTTAGTTTGGTACTTAAGAAGATTATGAAATATAATCGAAACGTTTACCATTAACTAAAATATTTTCACATTGACTAATATCTAAAAATATAGAGATAAATTACTCCAGTTACAAATGTAACCATTTTTATTCATATCACCTGATATTTCTAATATCACTTTTATCTTCTTCAATGCCTCGAAAGCTGATAATTAATGCAAGAAAAAACCGATTCTAAAACAATTACAGGCAAACATTTATTTGTTTTTTTTTTTATCAGAGAGCTAATAAAGCTATAATAAGGGAATTTTTAAAATATAGAACTTAACAGTTATAGAGTGTGGAAGAAATAATGACAACCGGCGGGCAGTAAATATTACTAGTGACTCATCAAACTAGACGTCCTGTTTTAACGATCGTTACAATGTTTTTTAGATTACGTAACACGATAGATTATTTTTGTATTCTGTAAGAACATAAATATTTGCTTAAAAAATATACTTGTACCATATCAAAATATTAGCTAAGACATTTTTTGTTATTTCTAATTCTGAATTACAATTAGGAAGTCATTTTATTTCTTCTCCATTAGGTAAAACATAAAATAAGAAAAATGCTAAAGAATGGTTTCTTCGTGTTACTTAGTTTCATCTCATCGCACGAAAGGGACCAAGATGTTAGTTAGATGTTTTAGAAGGAGGGTGCAAAAACAAATCCACTGCGACCTAAAAGATCCACTGCAAACTTCCTTGTCTGTTAGCTGTATTCATAGAATATAGTCGTCTGTGAAATATACAATGGTATAAGCAGAATTAGCGTGTGTGTGTGTGTGTGTGTGTGTGTGTGTGTGTTAAAGTGAGCTCTTGTTTGTCTGGTGGTTTGGTAGCGCTAAACCCACAATGTTGCACACTGGACTCGCACGCGGAGGGCCCGAGTCTAGTCCAGCTTAGATTTTTCCTAGGAACCTCTACAGCTCACTGCCCGGTGATATCCGTAGTTCGGAGGCCGGAAGTGCACTGAGAAGGTTCCGGGCGCCAATGCCTAGATGTTGACGCGCCTTAAATTAATAAAAAATGTTGCATACATCAAATAATTTCTGCAGGCTCTCTTTATATTGTGTGAGTGTAAGTATGTTCATGTTGTTAGATCAGGATATCCACAGGGACGCCAAAATCCCCGAAGAAGCGGCTGGGGAGCAAGGTACCAAAGGATCATACCATCTAATTATTATCTTTATTCCAACTGAAAATAAATTCCCTTTATTTATTTCTATCTCATTCCATTGACATATCAAATTAAACTAATATATATATATGCGATTTATTGGCATACATATTTCAACTTGTTATTTTTGTGACATATTTTACTAAAATATAAAACATATCGTCAACATATAATTAATGAATAACAAGTTTCCAGTTATTAATTTCAGTTATTAATCAATAAAACAAATATAATTCTTCAATAAAGGTAAGTTATTAATAAGATAATATATTGTTAGCACAAATTAAAACTGTACAAGCTTAAACTCTAAGATAACTTTCCATTTTAGTAGTTATTATTCTACTTAAACGGTTTCTTAATTGTTCTCTCTTCTTTGACTTTTTTGTTAACCAAACAAACCGATATCTTTGATCACCAACTCCCCCAAGCATTCCTTCCCAAATATGCGGAACCCTTGTATTTGTGAAACGGGGTCACTGACCTAAGAGGTGGTGGCATATCGTTTCCCTGACTCCCTTGTCACAATTTTGACTATATGTCCTGCCTTTTTTGTGTAAATGACTGGCTACCCAAAAGTGTTCAGTCCATTACATATACCAGGACCCTCAATATACGAAGCAAAAAAGATACTTCAAGTATTCCTGTCGTATATCTTGTATAAATTTCTTAGCCTGGAGGCACCTTCCAGTGCTTCTCCAGTTCCCTATTTCTCCATTGTTTGACTTTCCTGTTAAATTGCTTGGCGACGCTACTGCTTACTCGGGACCGTTATGTATTCAAACTGTTAATTTTTATTTAAAATAATACTTTTCTTAATTATATTATTAATATTATTTTTCTTTATGATTAATGATTTTAATATCAACATAATTATTATTTAAACATGCATATAAAATTATAAAAGAAAATTAACACAGCACAATAAAACATTTTGTGATGATGGTGAATTACATTCACAACAACATAAACCATAAAACCCTGTCTCTACTTTTAGCTAGATTAAAGTAAGTTCTGTGTTGAGTAGACAAAGGAAGTGTCATGCTTAATTTTTAAATGTTGGAACAGTAGTCTTCAAAGCACCATTCCACTTAAATAAAACTTCCAGAAAAAAATTGTTGAAATAGTAAACAAGGGATTTTTCACTTAATTTTATAAGGAATATAATAATTTTTCACAAGGAATAGTATCCAGTAAACAAGGGATAGTTTTGTGTACCTTAAAGAAGTGATTTTAGAGCTGGGTAAAGTGACTGTATATATATAGGGCAATTGGCTGTAGAGTCTCCTAAGAAAAGAAAATCTAAGAGCAGTAGTGCGGGACTCACAAACCCGAGACCTCCTCGTGATAGTCCAGCGGGCTACCTTTGAGCTGGTCTCCTCCCAAATTATATTTAAAAACCTCTGCGATTTCTTGTACACCTATACTTATCATAGCGACTATCTCAAATAGCTGAAGAAGCGAAAAGGTAATTGAAGAACTTTTTCGAAATCAGAAACTATGTGATAATAAAGTAAATTATCAAAACAGATTGTTTCAAGAATGTTAATAGAAATATAAATAAATAATTTGCAAAATTACAATGGTGTCAGAAGTGAATTATATGTAAATAAATATCACTCGTTATTATTCAATTGTAGATAAATAAGGTCTCGGCCAATTAGTAATAAACAATAGAAAGGCAACAAAATCGATGAATTAATCAAATGATAAGCATTATTAAAACTAATTAGTTACTTTAGTAAATTATAATAAATCTATTTTCACTTTGTATATCTTATATAATTATTTTATAATACAAATATTGTTATTAGAGGCGAAGCGGGACCAACATAAAACATGAGCATTTAGTTATTATCTAAGAAGGTAAAGTGAACGTTTCGCCGCCTCTCCTATATTGCTGATATCTCCCCTCTACTTATATTTGACAGTAGCGTAGTCCCCAGATGTTCTCCGTTTAGTTTTAGTCCAGTCTTGAGTGAGTCATGCTGGTGGATGTTTCCAGTCAATAGTTTGTGTTAGTTGTTTATTTGTTTCTGGTAATATTTTTTGTGATAAACGAATATATTCTTTAATCAATAGCATTTCCCTTTTTTGCTCCATTAGATTAAATTGTTAGCTCAACAAATTTTATTTATTAAAGTTTCGTAGATAATTTTAAATTGGTTCACTAAAAAATCTAATTTGTAATAAAAAGTGTTATCACAAGTTTCAGATAATAATTTATGTAAGCTATAGAAAGTAAATTGAATCATTACTTCTATAATAATAATTTATTATTATTGTTATATTATTATGGATATTTGCCCTTTGTACTTTTGTTGGCTTCATTCGTCACAAGTCTTGTTAAGAATCTTCTGGACCTGCCTCTATTATAATTTTAGTGCTTCTTCTAATTTTACCTACTTCTACATATTTATAACATAGGATATTGTCGTAGCAGTATAAGTATTTATATTTTTAAAGGAATGGTAATTTCAGTGTTTAGCTTAAATCTAATGAAATAAGAGATATTTCTGTCCGGTAAACTGATACGATCAGTGATATTGCAACAAACACTTTCATTTCTGAGGTACCTACTTTAGTACTTTCATTTAATTTGCACCATAAAAGTTGAAGAATTAACTTTTGTAAACGATATTATCTCAATAAAAGAAATAATTCAACTTTGCTTCCTATAATATTTTTTCATTTTAATAAACATTAAATATCATTTATAAAAACGAAGATTTATTCAAAGTCAAAAAATTGAAAGTGCTTGAGTTCTACTTATCTTAGTACTTGGTAATGACCGCATAGTGTCGCTACAATCCAAGAAGTAGAGGAATGACTTTCCTCACTCGCTTTTGTTAGGTTGTGTATAGTGTTAACCGACATTAAATATAGATTACTGGAAAAGTGGGCGTGTAAGGAATAAACGTTTCCTAATTCAGTTTTCAAAATCTTGAAATTCTATATTTGTTCGGATTATTTTTTAGTAGTGAAGTGTAGTTTTGTGATGAATAAGCTGTAGTTAATTTGTGTGAATTTTCTTAGGAATTCCACACTTCAAAATTGTAGGTTGCAGGTTATATTGATTATTTTTGTTAATAATGAACATAATCTCTTGACTTTTGCTGTAAAATTGATCACTTTGAAACTTTAATGTCTGAAAGATTAATGTTAAAAGCAAATGTATAATATTAATAATTTTCAGTATTTACTTAAACGTGCATTATGAAAAGTGCTACGTATAGAGTTACTTTAAGTAGGTGAAATTTGTGCTCTTAGTATTTCCCTATCCTTATAGCATCTGAGTTATTGATTTTATTTTATTTAAATGAGGGTCACATTAACACATTATTGACAACAACTCTAAAATTGTGATAATGTCCAACTTTAAAATTCATTATATATATATATATGTTTTATATTTCATATATATATATATATATGTTTTAAATAATCGTGTTTTTAATTTCAGACATCTTCAACTACAAAGACCACTACAATGACAACTGCTGCTAAGTTATACGGTAAAGATCTAAGTGAGTACGATGAAATGGACGTGGATCAACTTCTGTCACAGTTAACACAGGAAGAAATAAATATGCTTGTTAAGGAAGTGGATCCTGACGTAAGTGTTATGGCTTAATTTTCTTTATCTGCTTACATAATGTTTAGTCTTCTCATTTATGGAAGGAAACTTTTAAATAAATATGTATCCTTTTTTTCCCCCCCACTTGTACTAACCCTAAGGACAATTTTAGAAACTTAGAACCTAAGAACATTACCATTAATAAGCGGTAAGGGAAATTATCGCCTAAAAATGTGAGATTTAATCCATCCAATATCTTTAACATACCTATAGTGTTTGATATGCTATTTACAATTCAAATGTTCTGTGTCTTGTATCTAAGTGACAAGATGGTCCCTGAGGTACTTCTGGAGACAACTAAAGAAGTTCCTAGAGTCCCTATATCCTTCTTACAAAAAAATTTACATAATAATTTTGTATAAACATTATTTCTGAAAGCATTGCATTATTGAATGATTCAAAGCAAATATATTTAGTATAAGCTCCATTTAACATTGTTCATTGTAACTCTCCGTGAAAGTAATTTTTCAAACGAAAGATAAGTTTATCAAGAAAATTTGATGCTCTTGATGAACCAGAGAACCAGTAAAAAACGAACTAGTAAAAGATATTACAATTTTTCTATATCTAATGTCCAACCACCAAATTTGGGACCACCATTTTAGGATATTCATTTGTTATTTCATAACATTCATTTCTTGCTTTCCTTTGGTTTTTTTAATTAAATAATTATTTGCAATGAAAGGCTTGAAATTGTCTCATATAATGTAACGCTGAGACAGATTTGCTCCAGATACTCACAAGTTACATTATTTTCAAAATAAATGCAAGATTTTAGTTTTATAGGAAAGCATAAAAATGAAATTTGGGATATTTGTTAATGATAATTGCCATGAAATTCTTAACTATCACCTCTGTGGTATCATAATCTAAAAAAAAAATCAATTCACGCTTAATTAAAATATTAAATAATAATTCTCATCATAAAAAATTGAATTTTCTTTTATAGGACACTCTATTACCACCTTCACAGAGATGTTCCTATGAATGTGGTAAAAATCCAACCGGGCCACTAGACAGAAAAAAATTGATAGAACACATTAACAAACAGGCATTAGAAACACCTGATAAACCAGAGTTAAAACCATTTATTCCTGGCACAATTCGTGGTAAAAAGGTAAGGAGACTTTTAAAAATAAATGACATAATATGTTTAATCAATGAATAAACATGTTTTAAAACAACCTCAAACTATAAACAAAGAAGAAATATCTAACTAGTAAATATAAAATGTCAACTCATAAAAACTCCTGCCGGTAATATTAAGTCTGTAAACAGTTTTGAGCAGGACCAAAATGTTAGTAATGTTAAATGGTTTTATTTAAAAAAAAAACTCCCAAACCTCATCTTACTGTTTTATGGTGAATCTAGTTTCTTTTTATTAATTAAATCTGTGGTCAGCACTTCTTGATTACCATCGATTTGTTCCTGACATGATCAAATGCGCTCACGCTCACTATCGGTCTTAGCTTCCCTAATTTGAACTTACGATTTTAAGAACTCTAAATTGAATCGAATCCTAATTATGAGAGTTAGCAGTCGAGCTTAGCGAGAACTCATGCTGATTTTGCTGTATTCAAAGTTGTGTTTTCATATTGAACTTTGAACTTCATATTGAATTTTTAAAAAAGAAAATTATAATACTTAAAGTGACCTTCGGAATATTTTTTATGTATCCTTTTAATTATTGCATTTTAAATGTTTCAAATTGTCTGGCCAATGTAGCCTTAAAGAAAAATGTATATAAATGATATGATATTAAATTTGACCCTGTGTCCTTTATACTTTTTCCTCTAAACTTTTAACAAATTTGGAGATTATTATATTTTCAAAAAGGAAATAAAAAATTATATAATTGGATTATCCTAAATTAAATTTTCCAGAAGTAATGATCAAAAGAATATTTGAAACGATAAGGTGTTTTAGGAAACCAGTAAATAAATAATTAAAAAACAGCCGATAAAGAATAATAAATTAGAAATGTGTAATGCAAGTTTACCAAGGACCAGGTTACAAGGTCCTGTTGATAGAGGTAGTAGTTGTAAGGTTGTATAAGTGAGACCACACCTCGCTTCACTTGCTGTAGCAATAACATAAGTTGCTAGTCACATCTTAAACTATCTTTCTCATTTTTCTTTTCTTTTTAGTTGTTGTCAAGTGTATTAGAATATTTTAATAAATCCAGGGTACTATGAAGACATTTTATCCAATATTCGTATATTTCAACAATTGTTTCGTTTCATTTGAGTTTTAATATTAATAATTAATCTTTTGCAGTGGATTCCTCCTCCCCAACCAGTGAAAATGCAGGAAGCTGAAGAACAAATAGCGATCGATCTTGGAGATGAATACGAACAAGCTTTGAGTGATGCAACGCAAGAAGAAATTATTGATCTTGCTGGTATGCATTAGATTAGCAATTTCATTTCTAAATTCATTACTTCATAAAACTAATCTTGAAACTCTTATTCATAGAACTAACTTTTATTGCTTTCCTATAGCCATTCTTGGTTTCCATTCAATGATGAATCAGGATCAATATCACGCTTCATTATTAAACAAAGGGCAACCCTTAGGACTTGGTTGGGATGGTATCACTAAGGCAACACAGCCAAAAGTATATCCGGCTGAACCACCCAATGATACAGACGTTGACAAAACTATACAGATGGTAAAAGATGATAATCACGAATTATTGCATCTTAATTGGAATAATATCAGGGTAAGTTTACAAAAATTATATGTTAACAATAGCTTTCATTGGAACTTTTTTTTGAGTTTTGAGCTTTAGTCTACCCTTTTTTTTGAGAGAGAGATGTTTGCTAGAAAATATTATAAAATTGGAATTAATCTGCACCTTAAATTTTTAGTAGGGCTGGTTTTGTCGAATGACAATAAATTCACATTTTTGATTTCTCTGTATGTGCGATGACAAGATTAACCGTCATTGAAATGTTTAGTTTTTATTTAACAATTTACAGAAATCTTGAAACAAACCGTTAAAATAATAAAATTTGGATGCTCAAAAAAGAAATAAACTGAAAGATGTTTTAACAAACGGTCTAAGCAATATGAGATTCTTCGGGAATCAATGAGAGTAAGCCGAACGCTTCTCTACCCCAGAAAGAGGAGATATTCGTATTTGCTTTTTCATTATCTTCCATAAGGATGACCATATCGTAAAAGTCTATAAAACAATTCAGTGCAAATTTCTTGCTATTTATTATCAGTATATAAAAAGTTTTAATAAGCAATTACTTAAAAAACTAAAGGATAGCAAAACTAACACATTATTAAACAGAATATATTTTTATTCAAATTACTTATTGGTTTATTTGTTGTGCGCAATGGAAAACTCCATCCTTCCTTCTTGAAGCTACTTGAGTTCACTGTACTGTAGGTACCAAATGCATCTTCAGACTTTTATGTTTAACAGTGCTACCAATTTTCGTCAGATCACTTTATGAGAAAGCGTTAATTACTTATCAGGCGTCTCTAGTGTCGCCATGAAAAAATACATGAAGTAACTTTGCCCGCTTGTTTTCTACTCAGACACAAAACTTTTATACACTTTTACGGACTTTCCTAAGAGTTGACAATCTAATGCATAGTTGATCAATTATTATATCTATCTAATTAGTTTAATTCATATTTTAGAACATCTCTGATGAAAAATTCACAAATCTATTTATGGCATTAAGAGAAAACACACATCTTGAAACCCTGAACCTTTCTAATGTTGGTCTAGCAGATCGTCATGCTATTAAACTCATTGAAGCTTTGGAAAAAAATTGCACGCTAAAAGTTTTAAAGTGAGTATTTTATTTTATCCTATCTATTCTCTAGAATAATAATAAGCTTAAAAAACGTCCATATTTACCATCTTAAAAGCATAAAGTATGCTTATGAAACTTCTAAAAAAGAAGGTCATGGTTTAATATATTCATGGTTTGCAAAACTCAGCGGTAATGCGGGTTTACAGTTTTAGAAGAAAAAAAGCTTTATTTCTGCCTTACAAAAAAAGAAATAGTAAATAATACAAAATATACATTTAAATAAATAACTGTTTATCTGGTCTTGATAACGCCCTTTCAGGCAGTCTTTAGGATATTTTAGCATAAGTATATATAAAGAAAATGTGGGCAATTCTGGAAAACATTTGGAATTTATCCGTCGTGCCTTGCTTTTTTTATGTTCCTCATACATCGTCAGAGTAGATATTATTCAAAACATGTCATTTATTATAAACCATTATCTAAATCCGTCATTCCATTTTTGTTATTGGACGTATCGACATACTTGTTAGTACATAACTTATAATCTCCCACATAAAATCAACAAGTGTGGTGTGACAGAAACAAAGTTAATGTCAACTCTCTACACGAAATAGATAGCCTTACTCTGACGATCTATGAGAATCCGAAACCGGACAGGAACATCAAAACTAAGCATACTACGTCGGATAAAATCCTAGTTCTACTGCTTTGAAGGAGTTTTCGAAATAATTTGCTCTGAAAAATAAGTGTTTCTAATGATAGTTTCTTTCTCTTGGCATTTATATGTGTTGGCTTATGAATAAAAGGAAAAATCGTAGATAGAACCAAACTTGGTTTTCCATTTAGATATTGCATAAGATCCAACATTAAAGTTTCGATCTAATATGACAACTGGAAATGCGATTTTAGTAAAATAAAAAATAAACCTATGATGCAATAGCCCATGAAAGCCAAGGCTTGCCTGACGGCAATTTTAAGTGGGGGGGCATGTGTTAAGCACTTCGCGGTTTCCTCACCGTTTACTTCTGACCTTTATTACCTAGGCGCACTATCAATTGTAGTTCCCACTTTTTCTCACGATGCTGGGTCAGCACCGACTTTGCCTTCAAGGGAATCGAACCCAGAATTCTCGCACCAAAGGCAGTGCGCTAGCCACTAAACAACGCATGAGGGCAAACATACATAAAGGTTTACCTAAAAACTTATTTTAGGTGGTTCTGCTAGTACTGTGATATTAATTAGTCTTCCCTCGTTAATACCACTTCAGTAAGGTACCATCATGCCTGGGAATTTCGAGTAATTAAAATTGTATTAAATTTTAATTCCAACTTTTAAGAAAAATTGTCAATCGGAACTGTTGTTACACTTGCTTGTAAAAGAAAGACTTGTTTCATATTCACTTTTTATTATTCTTAAATTGCCTGTAATAGATTATTTACTTTAAAGAAAAGGGTAAGTTTTATTCATTACAGAATATGACACCACTTTCTTCATGACTCTAGAAAATTGTTAATACAATATTACATTCTTGCAGAATAATTCGTTTTTCTCTTTTAGTGTTGAAACTAACTTTTTAAGTCCCCAAGTAATACTTCAACTTATTAAAGCATTATTAGTCCAAAGAAGTTTGGAAGAATTCAGAGGTGCAAACCAGGTTTGTAAATTTTTTTTTTGTTGCCCATTTAATGTTGTACATTGAAACTTACTAAAACTTATAGACAAATTAAAAACAATGAGCGATGCTGCTTCAATAAAATGCATTCTCTTGTTTGTCATTGTCAAACAGTAACATAATAATAGTCTCTTTTCAGAGGTGTTATGTGCTCGGTAATAAAATTGAAATGGAAATAACCAATCTTGTAGAACAGAATCCAACTTTATTAAGACTGGGCCTATGTTTAGAATATAATGATGCAAGACAAAGAATCGCTACCCACCTCCAGCGCAATATTGACAGGAGTAAGTATCGTGTTTATATAATTTTATAAATATCTTTGAAGAAGCAAATCATAAAAAAAAAAAACAAAGTAGATAAAAAAAGATGTTATGGCTTTTGGGAAATAGGTTTATTAAACAAAACAAAAAAAAACCACTAAGATCTGTATTTGCCATCAGTTTACTTTTAATAAAACAATACGTATTATTTATTGTACTTGCTTTTTTAACTACTAAAATAATGCAATTATTTATTACAGGTATACCCTTCAGGCCTTGAAATATTAGATTCCTTTATTATTTTTATTTTAGTTTTTTACTTTTTTTATTTACGCTTCTCTTATTTTTTATAACATATGCTTATCATTTATTTATATTTTTATTTTTTGTTTTTCGCTTCTTATTTTTTTTATATTTTCTTAATGACAGACCTCCACCATCAACATCAACATCCATATCTAAAACCAGAACACATGTCATCAGAGAATGTTCCAAAAGTTAAATCACTTCCATTAGAGGCAGATAATAATTATAAAGATGACACTAGAATTATATGTAAAAGTGAAGATTTATTGGAAATTAATGATGATTTATTAAAATACAACGAATTGAATAATAATCAGTTAAAAAATAATAAACTTAAATTTATTGAACATCCAACTTCAATGAAGCCACCAACATCTGCAACTACTCAGGAATAAGAAAATTTTTAAGCGGTCAATCTTTGTCCCCCCACAATAATCAGATATATAAATATATAAAATAGTTATAAAGCCAAAAAATTAAACAAGAGGTTATTTTTTTTTTAATTTTTTTTCTTTGCTATGCGCAACAAAGGAAATCTGCATCTAGTGACTCCTGCATTAAAATGTGTCAATTAAAATTTGAGTTTCCCTAGTATGGATCCTTTGTGTATTTTTGGAGAAACTGTATAATATAACCAGGAGTTGGCAATCATTAATTGATTTTTTTTTTTCTGTTGATATTCAGCTCTCAGAAACTCCCTGGAAAATGCACCAGGCGTACGCGAACTAATGTAATAATGGCCGTGGCCACTTATGCTGGACGTGTAATGCCGCATGACCTCACACTGGCAGCCCACTGTTTATCATATACCTTTAATTCACAGTTTTTCCGTTTAATAGATGATATCACTACTTCTGGAATGAGATTTCAAATCCGGAGAAATGTTCGTGGCTAAATTTCCATAAATTTATTTAGATTCAATTGTTTAATTATCTCCAAAGAAACCGGAGATATTTCCCCCCTTAGGGGATATTTTTAGAATAATTTAGATGTTTTTGAATGGACGACCAGCATTCCAACAGAGGTTAGTTTGTTTAGTGAGCCATTTGTTACTGATCTTTCAGTGGGGAGGTCTATTGGCTTTTTTTTTTTGGTGTCAAAGCCTTTTCAAAATGTCGGCATAAACACATGGCTTAAGAAAGAAAAAGAAAATAAGGAAGCATGTTTTATACTTCCAACCCTTGGACGAAGATCAAAAGACGCTCCCGCAGGAAGGATGGGTGAAATTTGCACAGTTCTTTTTCCCAAGTATTATTATACTGAGATTAATAAAAATGAGATGACTACCCCTCTTCATACAGTACACTTTCCATTAACAAGATATTTTAGAATTAATTTTGACCAGTTACACCATTCCCAAGAAATTAAAAAAGAACCCCCTATGCGAAGTTCGTGTGTATGTCTTAGGAGATTTGTAAAAAAATTGGACAGAAATAGGAGCGCCAGAAGATAAGACTGATAGGACTTAAGTGAATAGGGACACTATACCATCTCCTCCTTGTGATTGTATGAGATCCATCAATATAGTCAACGTTTACTTCTATACATTTTTACACGGAAATTGTTGCAGACTGAAAACCCGCAGCGTGGATCAGGCAGAATTTGAAAATATTTACCGGCGGAACCTTCAGTTAAAAATTAAGTGATTTCAATAGACTTTTTTCCTTTCTCGAAATGCTTTCGTTTACTTAAAATACATCACACAACTATAATATTCCGTAATCTTTTAAATAAAACTAACAGTTTTTGAATTGAAAGCTCGAACCAGCTTCAAGGTTAAGTAACAATTTCGCGAAATCTTTCTTCGACAAGAAGCGGAAAAAAATCGAAGTGAGTCACATGGGATCGAAATTGGTCTTCCATATATACAAAATGAAGTCTTCGAAAAATAAACAAGTTGCCAACTTCTGGCTTCTGAAGCATTAATGATGCCTGTTTATGATAGTGCACTAATGCTGCTAGTAAGATCTCCTCTGAGTGTTTTGTTTTTTTAATTTTTTAGCATTTTTATCTTCATCTTTCATATTGACCCTCTTTAAGCATGCCGATTATTATTTTTTGTTCATATTTTTATTTTGACTTTTTTCTAGTTTATCTCCTGTTTGGAACGTTTTCTTTGTATTTGTTGTTACCAATGATAAATGAATAATTACTGTTAACATTAATGGGGAGGTGCGTCTGATTTCTTTTTATTTTCTATACTGGTCTGTCTGAATAATAATGAATTTAAAGTAGAATGACTTGAGATACAGGAATGGAGTAGGTCAGAGGTATAAGTTGTGTCACTACTCAAGCAATAGTTATCACTTATTACTTACATTCGAAAGTTTCCTTAAGTTGGATTTTCATTAGATTTTTCTGATATTTGGAAAAGATTCTTCCAAGCATAGTAAACATTAAAAGTCAAATGAAGTTGTTTTAGCACATTTAGGAAAGAATGTAGTTTGAAAAAAATAATTGAATGAAAGAATTAGAGTTCAGACTAAGAAATTAGTGAAGTGGAGTAATAAATCTGTGTATAGAGGAAGTAAAAATTTTATAGGATTTTGGAAGAAATATAACAAGAGTAACCGAAAATAAATGGATTAATCTTGATTATATAACCTATACCTATACTTGACCTATACCAATTCTGGATAAGGAAAGAAGTAAAACAGCAAATGCTTAGGATCTTGTAGTGGCATAAAATTTATTTTTTACTTAAAGTTGACGCATCTCTTCATTGAATAAAATCAACATACCATGCAACATAGTAAACAATGTTCAGTTGTTAATTAATTTTTTTTTTTAAATATTTTATAAATTAAAGCTTATATTGTATTTATTATTATTGACTTCAATTACCGTTTTTAATATAGATATGCGACTGTGCCGTGACGCCAAGGCACGATTTGACATCACTCTAGGTGGTTCAGAAGGATTCAAAATTAGCAGCAGAAAATAAATTTCAAAAATATAATAAAAACAGTACCAATTAAAAAACATAGAATTTTCTGGTCTGTCTTAAATTATTCTCAGTTCTATTGTTTTCTTGTTCATTTTATTTATTTCTTTTCTTTTCTTTTTTTTACTTTTACTTTTTCTTATTTTGCCAAATTTCTCTGCAGTTTTTTTTTTTTTGAAAAACAGCAACTGCGTTTTCGCACTCACTTGACATCCCTAGTTGCTGTGTTTAATTTTCTGAAAAAAAATTCAAAATAATTTGTTTTAATTTTTTTTTCTTTTAATTTTTGACATTAAGCATTTTCTTTCAGGACAGACATGTTGTATAGTATGAAGAATTCAGTTTTTCCATGTTTGATACATTATGCTGCACTTTATTGAGTGTGTACGTGTGTGCATCAAGAGTCTGGCAGAGCAAATTTTTTATATTCTGTTTTATTTGTCTGTTAGATAAATGCTAGATTGTTATTTCATGTTTTAAAATTTGCTCTAAAAGATTTCATGTTACATACATATGTCCGTGTGTCTGTGTGTGTGGTTGTATATGTACACGTTAATTACATATAAAGACGTTACAATATTATCACATTCCTAGTTTATCTACATTTATTTATGTACAACTTATGATTCCTATTATCATTTACACTTATATTGTAGATGAAAAATTCAAATAATTAAGACATAAAATGCAACATATAAACTGTTCTAATTCATACAAAAGTTTTATACAACCGCCACCCAAAATCATAAAAATGAAATAAAAAATATTAAAATAATATTACTAATCCATAAAAACACTTGATAAAAATGATTTAATTATACGCACAATTATAGAAATAGGATGGTTCTTATGTAATTTAATGTTATTTGGTTTAGTACGGAAGGACCTTTCATTGAGACTCCAGTTCAGATTCTTTAACAATCCGCTCCGACAGAAAAAACTGATCAAGTAGTGTGACGCCCAAGTTTTTATTGTTTAAGGTATAAGAAGGAACCAATTGTCGCGTATAATTTTTTAACTTTTTTTTTTTTTAAGTTTTTCTCTCTGTACCTATACAGCTTTTCTTTGTTTTATTCTTTTATTTTTAATTTTTTTCTTTTTCTGCTTATTGTTTATTTTCCTCTAATCTTTATAAAAAATTAACAACATATTTCTTTTTATATATTTTAAGTTCCAGAATGCACTATGCAAAAATTATTTCTTAACTTTACTAATTCCAACAAGGGCATTTATCTAATCGTGAAATGTATCACTTTAACAAATGTAGAAGAAAAAAAGCTGTTTAAAGAACTCAAATAATTATATCAGAAAGTCTAAAGCATTATGGCTATAATTTTAATCTGTTCCAAGGCCTAATTCTTGAATCAAAATTGAAATTCTCTAAAGCCATGTTTACATATATTTTTAGAGATGTGTGGCACACTCGTGAACTATCCACAAAATTCCAAGAGTTCAAATGTGATATTTTTTTCGGGATCCGACATGAGATTTCGTTTGGACTCCCTAAACGAGTATTCCCTTAAACTAGTGATTTTTAGGAAGTTTGCCACCATTTCTCGGAAATGATTCCATTATTTAACATTATATATAATTTACTTGTAGATATCAGAGACATTTTCCGTGATAGCCTGCTCCATTTTGTGGTCATCGACCGGTTTCGGGCGTTCGCCCATCTTCAGGATGCGTTTGTCAGTGTGATAACACAGACTTGCACAGAGAAAAATTCAGTTTATACACTCTGTAAACTGTGACACACTTTGAGTGTGTAAACTGAATTTGCTTTGTGCAAGTGTATGTTATCACACTGCCTGACAAAAGCCCGAAACCGGTCGATGACCACAAAATGAAGCAAGCTATCACGGAAAATGTCTCTGATGAACCAACACCACAATAACTATTTGTAGATACTTTTTGCATATAAATATATTAAGTACTTTAAGGATAGCTGCAAAGTTAAGTTCAGTTGCAGCGATCTTAAATATCCCCATTAGTATTGTGAGAAAATGTAATCTTTGTAGATTACATGAACGAGTGTATATAGTGATGAACTAGAGTTTGCCTTATGTAACCCCAAGTAGTTGCAACATCACCTGCCACTACGTCTACTGACGCTATGTGAATTGAGTGAAAATATTGGGTGTATCAATATAATTATTGTTGTGTTGTTAGGCTGGAATGGCCCACAGGAAACCCCCCCAAGATCTCTGAAAAAGTGGTTGGTGGCCAAATTTTAATTAACATGATCAGAACAAGAATTTTAATTAATGGCTCTGTAATAAATAAAAGGATCTGGCTTTGTCGATATGTTTGTCCCGTTATTCCAGATCTGAAAGCCATCTCACCTACCCATTTTTCTGAGGTCCTCCTGGACGTTCTCCAATCATCTCAATCCCGCTATAAATCTTCCCATGCATATTTCCTTATAGAATTTAATAGAGACCACGATACAGATATCCTGTCTATGTATGGTTCCGCTGTCGCCTTTAACATATATGCTTGGTGGACTACTTTTGAAGCCCACTTTCTCTTCCCCGATCCGGAGAATGTTTTCAGAAATAATGTTTAGTTTAGATAGAATTCTTATCCTCTTGTAAAGGTTTATTTATTAGCTCACAAAATATATCAGCAAAAATATAAACTTTTATAGCTATGAGTCCCTCCAGCAAATTTGACCGAAGTTAAACTAAATCAATAAAAAAAGTGTAAGTACATGATAAATAAATGTCGATGGAAAGATTTAAGAATTGGTCCTTGATCAGCTTTTATTTAAAAAAATATTCTCAGTGCTGCTTTATTAGATCTATTTTTAGTAGTTTACTAGATATTTATCGCGATGTTAATTGCTCATTAATCCTTTTTTTGTTTGGCTGATAGGAAATATTTTGTCTCCTTTGAGGGAAGGGATTTTTACAAATTTTTATAGACCGCATTACAATTAAATAAATGAAATTAAAAAAATATTTCTTTTAAATGAACGAATATAATATAAACTTGCAAACAGTATTCATACAAACCAACATTTTTATTTTGTAATATTATTTAACTAACAATAATAATTAACATCTGATTAAACAATAAGTTTTTTTAATATAACTCTTCTTAATCGATATTTTTTTTTAACAACTGCAAACGTAATCCTTTTTTCTTGGTTTTTTCGTTTTTTTTTTTTTTTTTATAACTGAAATTTGAATTATATAAGATTTGTTTTGCAATTTGATCTAATATCATACTAAACTAATACTAGTTATAATAATAATAATGATAAAGCATGATATTGCAATTTTTAATGTCTTCCAAAAAATATATATATGAATTTTTTACATTAACTTTGAAATGGATTTTTGATTTTTTGTTTTGTCAATATTATTTTTTTACTAAACGTTTGTTCTTTTGTAGAGTTGTATATATTTTTTTAATTCTTGATGTTAAAAAAATATATACAACTTAAGAATGAAAAAAAAAATTAAAAAATATATTTAATACCAAACACCCTTACTGAAATATTTGATTTGTTACATTTTTTATTTTTTATTGCCTCTTTGTTATTAATAATTGTTGATTCGCCAGAAAAAGTTTTGTTTCGGAAAGGGGCAAGTAATCTTTCAACTTTGGACTAAATTAATTTTTAAAAAGATTGTGTTTGGTGTTAAGTTTATTTTTGTTTCTGCTCACCATAGTTCACCAATACTTACAGCGTTTTTCTTTTTTATACGTTGTGTTTGCAGTACGCCAATCCCGAGCCGGTGCTCCGACCTCATAGGCCTTTCCTATATTATAGGTATTATTTATTTGTTTTGAATTTTATTATCCGCACATATATTTAATGTTTACTGTTTTGTATAATTTTTTTTTTAACAGTAATAACTAAATCAAAAAGATTTTTTTTATTTATTTTTAACGAAAAGCTTTTTTAATTTTTTGTATAAATGGTACTTATTTTAGTTCAGTGTGTCCATTCCTTTTCACTATGTTTAATAGATACATTGCAGAAGATTTGATGAGCGTTCATTGTTTCATATGGGGAGAAAATAATAGTTAAGGAATTTATTCAACTATTAATTGTTAAGGAATTAATATCAACTTTATTTAACTCTCAATACAGAGACTGAGAAGGACCTAGTTTAAATGAAGCAGAAACCTTCCAGTAAATAGGACTTATCAAAACATCTACTCACTAACAGAGACATATGCAAACGATACAGTAATTTTAACATTCATTTTTAACAAGTATCATAAATCGTTGTTGGATCGCAGAGCTGTAAAACATCGGAGATTTTTTCCGTTATACTCTGCTTCTTTTTGTAAAAAATTAAATATTTTGTAAAAACATACGTTTATCCACGAATGAGCAGACTATCATAGAAAAATCTCTGACATCATATAATCCTGTAACCACATCTAAATTGCATCTGTCTTGACTAGCTTTGGAATCAAAACATCAATGCATTGACTTTCCCTAAGTTAACATAACAAACAAGATTGCAAATATCACTTGTTTATGTGCAATGCAGGTCAATAAAATAAGTTTTATGGGAATATATACTACTAAATGAGAAACAAGTCCCTAATACCATTGGTACAAACGGTTCATTTAAACGCTATCCATCCACTTATTTCTCTGAATAATACGTTTTTCATTTTATTTAATAGTTATCTCACAACTCACTTTCAATACAGAGACTGAGAAGGACCTAAACAAGGGATCTGCTTCACTAGGCAAAATTCAATGAACCCTCATTCAAATTTGTTTACTGCACACCTGATATATTATTGGAAAAGTTGGTTCAGATTTAAAATCAACATGAATTATAAACTTAACTCACCTTACCAATCTGTGACAAGTATTATTTGTAAAAAAAATAAAAGTTGCACTTCAATGACTGCATCCAAAATTTATTCTTAAATTAATTATTGCTTAGCAACATTACATAGTTATAAGTTTTGCATGACACTATACCTAATGCATGAATAATCCTTATTTTTATTTTTTTAATAACTATAAAAGCCTTAAATAGAACTCGTAAGCAAAGAATGGACAAATGATTTTTTTTTTGTTCCCTAGTCCCTAATTATAAAATTTAAAATCAGCTCATAAAACGTGGCTTAAGATCTTTAATGGGTGGTTGGTCAAAATTAATAAGATGCAGAAAAGCAAGCGAGTGCAAAATGATATAAAAGCTATGTACTCAAATAAAAATTATTTTTATAGTGCATTTAAAAAAAACAATAAAAACAAAAAATGTACATATAAACTTAATAAAATGTATATTACTAATCTATTGGTTATAAATAAATTCTGTACATATAATATCTATAACGGTCATTTGAAATAGTAATAAATCTGAAATGGCAATTATAGAAAATAGAAATGTTTTTTTCACTAAAAATGTTATTTTAAAGCATGAATTAAAATAAGGTAGCGGATAACCTTAGTCAATTAATATTAACTAATATTTAAAATTTCCAAACATTCTGGACATTCTATGACTTAATCTGCTGAATGAAGTGGATTCAGTGTCATTTTCAGCTATGCAGCCCAGAAGAAATCGAATGTGATGAGTGGTTTTACAGCTGATGAACAACAAAATAAAGAAAGATTTAATGCCACTCTGGTGAAACGGTCAGGCTGTTTAGAGCGCTAAGGAGCTAGTAAATCTTTAGTGCACAGTCAATTCCATGGCCTATTTGCGTCACTTGCCGGATATCATTTTTATAACTGCATTTTTAAATTGGCAATTATATAGAAACAGGAGGGAAAAAAATTAAAACGATAAATATAAAACTTTTTGTTTAATAGATCTTTCAGATCAGCAAGTTTCGTTGCACTTTAAGTGCCTTGTTTGAAATATTGCGGCAAATGTTTTTTTTGTAGTATTTACTCTGTATTTGCTCTGGTTTAAAAGCAACCAGCAACCGAACTGAAGAAGCCTATTATTCGGTTTAAACCAAACAGTGGTTCTCAATCCGAAACTCAATGTTTTTCTTGCCATTGGCCCTGTTATGTAGTAATATCTTTTGTATTTGCGCTTCTGGAATCTCTTTTCTTCTTTTAGTTCTCTAGGATGACGGCTTGGGTTTCTTCAAGAAGTCGTCTACCCAGCCTAAGTTTATGATTGATTGCCATTCATTGATATCATCATCCACTGCTGCAGAAATCTCGATGTTCGGGCCGTCTGGCTGGCCAGTTGTTATTGTCTTCTTGGGCGCATCTGACTTTTGTATATGCCTCAGCCATCGCAACCTACCGCCTTCAAGCTCCGTGTTCGATCTCTTCTACAGCAATCATTATTTCTCACTGGCCTATGTAACTTAAAACTTTTTCTGTGAAGTGTAACAGCAAGTTTTTGCTGCGTACATTAGTACAAATCCCTGTATGATTTATTGATTTTATTTTGACTTCTGTTAACGCCATTTAATCTTAATCATATAATATAGAGCTGTATAAAAACTTATTCTTCGTCCTGAACTTTCTCCAATCTCCCTCTTCCACCCAGTCTTTTTCCGCATCATTTTTATCGGAATGCTTTCAGATTGCATATACTTCGCAACCCATATATCTTTGGTAGATCTTTTAGCCAACTGGCTTTTCATTATCTAACAATTTTTCCAAGGGACAATAAAGTTTCCTCGATTTTTCTTTCCTAACATTGAGAAGTTTTGTACTTTTTTTTTTATGGCACATTAAAACTGTGGCTACCATGGTTTGTCTTGAATTGTTGATATTGTAGTTTATTTTTTCTTGTATCCATGAGTAAATAAAAAAATTTAAAAAACTATTGCCATTGGCGCTCGAATTCTTTTCAGTGTACTGCCGCCTCTGTGCAGTATTCACCTTCTTTGTAAAAGCCCAAGGACTTATTGCGTTCATACCTTACCTGGCATGTTACGGGCATAGACTACGTCCTAATACGAAGTGATTCCAAAATTCAGTTCTTTCTGTATGGATAAAAGCGTCGATTCTTGCTTCTATTTCTATTATTGTTCTCTTGCCCGCGTTGAATGTGGTTCCCTGAAACTTGTATTTCTGTTTTGAAACCATGAAACTTGTGGTGAGCATGTTCTGAGCTTGGGAATATCTATTCATTGTAATCGATACGACCTACCCACCTGACCTCCATTTATCTCAAGCTTTAATTGGGTTGCTTCCAGTTAAAATTCTTGAAATGCAGTACTTAGGATTTGCAAACTATTCATAGATCAGAGTAATTACTTTGATACAAACTTGACAACCTTTACAGAGAACCAACACAAGTGATGGATAGGGGCTTGTGAGACCGGATCTGAAAACCAGAAAACATCTGAAAACCTATAGGGGCAGCCCGTTAAAATGTTTTTTGGATGTTTGGAAATTTGTATTATTCAAACATAAATTTTGAAAACATAAGCATATGATTTTTATATATTATGTTGTACATTAATAATTATTATTATTATTTAAACAGGTCGTTTAAGACGCCTTGGCCACTTTTCTCGTACATTTGCCGCCGGATGGATCACTCATCATGTTCATCAACGTAAATGATGAGCCAGCCTGGTTGCTTTACACATCTTAATTATTTTTTCATAGTAAAAACAAAAAAAAATAGTGTGTGTTAGCTTGAATAATTTTCTTCTTTTTTTTTTTTTTTACTTTTAGAAGTAAATATGTTATAGATTAGTTTCAGTTTTCTAAAAATGCATGTATAAAATACAATGGTAATAATGAAATAGTGGCCAAAAAAAAAACTAAATTTTGGGAAAGTTGTTAATTTAATAATTTATTATATGTATAATAAACTTTGCAGTCATATTTTTAATTAATAATTTTTTTTTTCGTAATACCAAGGGACAGAAATTTTTTGAACCTTTTGCTATCTAGAAAATATTTTATCTAAGGACATAAAATTTGTGAGGCTACAGTGATTGATCAAGCAGCGGCTTTTGTGATTGGATTTTTTTTTTCTTGTTAAATAAAAAATATTTATTATTCTATATGTAAAAAAAAAATAAAAAAAAAAATGAAAATTGTGCTCGCGATTTAATTTCTGTGCTCACACTATTGCTTAAGTACGATATCTAATTAATTGGTAAATAAGGAAACAAAAAGTTTATATATATGAAGTTTCTCATTGGTATATGTAATATATATCTATATAAAATAATATTAATAAAAATGATATCATTTAATATTGTTGCTGCATTAAGAAGGCAATAACTTTCGTCTTCTTTCTTTTTTTTTATATATATATAAATGTATGTGAATTTTTAGAGAGTTTTACCTTGACATTGAAATAAAGAAACTAATAATTGTTAAGTATAATTTTAAAAAAAAGAAAAGAATTAATGAATTTTTTAAGCTCAAATTTGAAATAACTATTGTGATCCTTAAGTAAAAAATGAATAGCCTATTTATGTGCAGGCCACGTTTTCACATTTTTTTTTATATAAAACAGCTGACAAAAGATAAATTGTATCAAATGATACAAATGTTAAAATTTAATTGTATATACAATTCCATTATATCAAAAAAATTGGATTTTTTTTTTTTTGCTTCATTAGACACTTTTATCTCTAATCTCAGTAACGAATTCTGTGACTCAGCTGTTTAATTAATTATATTTCAAATATGTTAGGACAAAAACAGAGTGTAAAAAGCAAAACTAAACTTTCATATTATTCAAATTAATATTGAATTTATAATTTTTTTTTGTCACACAACTTAGGAAAATTAATATACACTGTTAATATTGCATTTTTCCAAATTTTTTTTTTCTCATCAATAAGCCTCATCAACTCAGGATATTAATAAAATATTAATAAGATGTTATCCATTTGTTTATTTAAATTTTATTATTTATCCCAAACCAGGAACAAACGTGAACATCTATAATTTCCGCGCCTGCCTTTTATAATTTTTAATCTGATGCGCTTAGAATCCCCTCATTGGAGTCTTCAACTATAAATCAGAATGCCTAATGAGTGTGAATTAAAATGTAGGTGCAATAAGAGGGATTGGTGGTATATTAGAACAGGACAGACAGGCGAAAAATATAGAGCTATGTGTCTGTTTTACTGCACAAGTATTCCAATAAAGGAACGAGAATGGTGGCCAAGTTGGTTGCCTTTCACTAAAGCGATGGTGTGCTGCCAGGAATGAGCTGGTAACCAACAGAATGGATTCATACACAAGAAAGTCGACATATCATCAATGGCACATAGCATTGCACAAAATTTTAAAATCAAACTATATGTGCGTGGTCTGTTATGACCAAATTTCATTTGAGATATTTATTATAAACATATATTGGACGTAAATTCAGGATTTCAAGTTGAACTAGATGTTGTTCAATGAAATTCTAGCTTTATAATTAGATTAGGAATGAACTTTTAGTTTTGAAATTTAAAATCCTATGAAATTACTGCAAAATAAAATCTTGATATAGATCCATGAAGAGCCAGTCTCAAGGTAGTTGCTGATTGCTGATAAGAAACATTGGATAGTTAAGTACATAATAAAATACATCAATTAATTATAAATGAAAGAAGAATTATTTCTATCTAGGTGATGTTACTTGTTTAAACGAAACTTTAAGTTTGCTTGGATAACCAAGGTAATTAGATTATATTTTTTTGGGGGTTAGTTCACTGCGACCTGAAAGTATAGCCCCCCCCCCCCGGAGCCTTTTAGCTGCAGACAACCCTGCCCATCACCGGACAGTGGAGGTGTAGTAGACGCTCCTAGGAAGAGACAATCTAAGGGATGTCCGCGTGGGAGTCCAGTCTGTTGCCACTGAGCTAATTAATCCCATCCTCAAGGTATATTAAATTCAAAACGTATCAACAGATAGGGGATTTAAAAAGAATCTTTTTCATTAACTGTATATTATTAAGTGATTGCAAATATACAATAAAATTATGTAAGGAATCCTGCTTCTTGTAAATTCTTTCTTATCTTCAGTTTATCTGCTTCAGTTGGTGATAAAATCGGTTTTCTACAAGGTCCTCCAATTAATCCCATCATGTCCATAGCCGCTTTTAATGCTGGCACTCCCATCTCAGACAAAAGCTGAAATACATAAAAAATCAATAATGTTTTGTGTTAATTGGTAAAGGACAAGAAAGAAAGGATTTTTTTAAACAAAGGTTAAGTCAGTAATAATAACCATGATAATTCCATTTATACTGGTAATCTAATAAGTAAAAGTAAAACTAATATTAAGCAAATTTAATATAACAATTTATTAATAACGGCCAAACTTAACTGTTATTTATATTTATAATTATGTAGAATTATTAGCTACTTGCACTTTTTTTTCGCAATTATAAGTAACTGTCTTGCCAATATATATTGAAATATACATTATCACAAAAAAAATCGTCGCGATTCCAAAACCTCTTGTGGGTAAAATTGTAAATAACCTGTTTACGCATAGGCATGGAGAAAATGGCATTTTAGCTTCATTATTTTCAATTCTTTCTTTTTTTTGTCATTAAACGAAGTAGAAGTAGTCAATGCATAATAAAAGAAATCTGAAGCCTTAGGCTGCTATTACACTAGGCCACTGGTGGCACAACTAGTGGAACCACCGTATGTGAAGCGCAAAAATTAGGCTGCCTCTGGTTAGGCCATGTAAAAAGAAAAAATACGGTTTGGTGTTGAAAAAATAGCATCCTACGAAAGTTTGCTTCTAGTTGCTCTTTTTCATTAACATCAATATCTTAAGACGTGTTAAGTCACAGGTTGAACAACTTGGTTACGACACTAGTAGCTTACTCTAATAGCGGCCTTACACTCACTACAATTCCCAAAATTTTGAAAAATGTTATCAAACATTGGTTGGCTCTCCAGCCTACACCACCGCGACCTCTAAGGGTCGCCAAACATTGGTTAGAATTTTTTTTGAACATTAGTTGCCCTGCCATAATATATAATTAGATGATGGAACCTAATATTTTCATGGAATGGTACTTTAAAAGGAAGCTTAACTTCAAAACTTCGAGCATCCGAATTTTCTTGGGGAGCAAACAAAAGTAAATTCATACTTGGGCAGGTGGAGTCCGCTGCCCCCCCCCCCCGTAAAACTGAAGTATAATAAAACAAAATATATTTAACAAAAAAGTAGAAATTGCCAATTTATCATAAATTGCAATTTTTTATTAAAGTTACTCAGATCGTATAAATTGCATAATCTGATCATAATTGCATAACCAATATTTATAAATAGTATCAGACAAATACGATGTATGAGAACCAACATTTCTGTCTAATATTTGCATTCTTACACTTATTAGATACATAATTCAGATTGTAAGATCTTAACAAATGATCCTGAGTCCATGAAGTCCAAAGGAAGTAAAATAAAATAAATGTTGAGATATTTTATTCTGAATCGAACAATGCCCTCAGAGTTTATGCAGCTTGTATGTCGTATGTGGTATTCAATAAAAATTATGGGGTACATTTATTTAAGCATTTTTCAATGAAGATATAAATATTTTGCAGGATGATTACTTACAGAGCCTAAAAAGAAAAATTTGTGCTTTAACTTCAGAAGAGTTTATTTTTGTTTTTGCTTTAATAAAATTCAGTTCAGTTTGTAGGATTCAAAATCAAATTTGTATTCCCTAATGAATCTTTACCAGTGATCTGTTTGCTTCCTGACATAAACCTTGGTTCCGCCCATAATATATCCTACATATATTATATAATTTATATATATTTTAAATATAATATAAAACAGGGCGGATTGTGTAGTGATTATGAGTTTGGACTTGTTCGAGTCTCGCGAATAACTGCTAAATTTATTTATATTAGTGTTCACAAATTTTTAGTGAAATATGTGCTTTCGCCCCCGACTATGACAGCTAATTTGGTAGATGGATGACCTTAAGTCCGTCTGGAAAATGTGTTCCTATATAAAACCATACTAAATTTGGTACTATGAGTTACCTACGGTCCATTTGGCGGACACTCAGTACTAATTCATACATCTTTTTAGACACACCACAAACAAGCAATGCTTGTGATAAGTGTAATGAAGCAATTAACGAAAAGAAATACTATCGCAATAAAAGTGAACTTCTTTAATCATTAACATTTGCTAAGTTGTCAGATTATTATAAAAAGCGAAATTTATTATTATAAAAGATCGCTGCCAAGGGTCTTGGGGCCCCGATGAAATTCATTAATGAATAAAAAACGATTGGTGTGTAAATGTAAAAATGAATATAAATAAGATTTAGTTGGTAGCCGTGTCAGCCATAATGAACCCTGGGCAACTTATATAATTAAGGTAAATTTATTTTCTAACTATAAAAAAAATATCCTGGAAATTATATTCAAGTTAAAAGTATGATATCGTTATGGATGACACAGTCTTCGAGGTAAGTTCAACAGTCATCAATTTTTTATTTTCTATGGCTAAACGCTGAAGCTTCAAATACTGTTTGCTAAGCCTTACAGATAGAAATTAAAATAATTTTGAGTAAAGCATTTACCAAAATATCGAGTTTGGATAATCTCCTTTGAATTGCACTCGCTTCAATAATATTTCCTTCTTGATAACAAGAATACAAATTACACAGCTCATTCCCCAATATTCCGGCAAGTCCATTTATACCTCCAGAACAACCTAGAATTCATTGCAGTTATATATTTTTTAATTTTTCATATTATAAAGAAAGAGGTTTCCATTGCCAAGTATTTATTAGAAAAAGAATAGCAGAAAATCGCATTCTGCAGACTAAACTTACCATTCAATAAAGCTCCTAATAGGTATCCAGCAGAACCAATTAAAACTTCGAAATTATATCCTTTAGTGTCTTGAACTGTGCCAGCACATTTGCGAATCTGATAATGAAGTATTACAATAAAAATCTTTGCGATATTGAAGCAGAATTTCTCCAACAAAACTAAATATAACAAATATGTATTTTTTCACGAAAGGATTTTGCATGGGCAGATGATATATTTTTACAATCAGTTCCATACGTTTTTGCGATTAACTTATGGTTACATGAAAATGAAAATAAAAGTTATGATGAGTTTCATTATTTCTAGCGTCCATAAACATTTTTCTGGTCTATAAAATGTCGACAAATGAAGTCTTAAAGCAGTTAATAGGCCAGAAGTCGGCAACCTATTTTATAACCTTATCCCGCGTGCCAACATGTTTTCCGCCATTCTGATGATATTAATTCGATGAATTCTAATTCAAAACTATCAACCTCTATCCAAAAGGAGATAAGTCTAATGGAGTCGTCTTTACGTCTTTAGATCACTGGAAATAATTTGCTTGCCTCAAAATTCGATAAATTTTGGCGCGATATTATTATTAGATTCAAATCTATTTACCGTTAAGAAAGCGAACTTCAAAAAAAAAACAAACGTTTCCAAGCTATGAGAATACTTCCAACTCGCGTACCCGTATTTTCATTCTTCAACAACTCCGACTAACTGATCTAAAGACGTAAAGACGACTCCATTAGACTTATCTCCTTTTGGATAGAGGTTGATAGTTTTGAATTAGAATTCATCGAATTAATATCATCAGAATGGCGGAAAACATGTTGGCACGCGGGATAAGGTTATAAAATAGGGGTCCGACTTCTGGCCTATTAACTGCTTTAAGATTTCATTTGTCGACATTTTATAGACCAGAAAAATGTTTATGGACGCTAGAAATAATGAAACTGATCATAACTTTTATTTTCATTTTCATAACTGCTGACATGCTCAATTATTTTTACTTATCTTTATTCAATATGATATTGGTTTTCGCCAAACAGCGAATAGGACCCTAGTAAATAGAAAATATTTGTTGGGAAGATCCAATCCTACTATTTCTGAACGGAGTGACCTATATTTTTGATGCATTCTGTACAATGCGAAAAAATAAATTGTTTTATTCTCAAATATATAAAACTAAATATGCACCTATTATAAAAAGTAAATAAATAAATTTTAAATGAATATAATATTACATCAGAATCCTTGACACCTCTGATAAATGGATGTTGAGCTAATTTTGTTAGTGTATATGTTGATATGTCTATTCCAGTTACCATTGGCATATTATATATGATAAGTGGTGCTCCGCAAGTTTCAGCGATAGTTATGTAATGTGTTGTTACAGCCTCTTCCTGTAAGAAAAAAAAAAAAAAAAAAATCATTCAATGGCAACAATTTAACGCTCAAGAATTTTCTTTTTTAAGATTTAACTTCGATAAATTTTCAAAAATTATATACTTCATTTTATTTTACTTTGAAACAAAGACTACCTGTTGGAATAAATATAAGAAAAGAACTATCATTTATGTAAAGTAAGTAAACATAAGTATCGTATTTCGTATATAATATATGGCTTTACCATCAATACTAATAATTGTAATAAAAGAAATTTCTTATAGTCTCATTTATTCCCATGTAAATAAGTATTGCCTACATATATTGAGACCGGGCTTTACGTCCAACTACCGATCAGTTATAGACGGAGGTGCAAAGCTAATATAATAACTATATTATTTCATTTTATAAAATCCAGGGCCAACACCCTGGAATAAAAAATCATGCTTGATATTCTTTTAGCAAATATAACAGTAGATTTACAAGTTATTTTAAATTAGTTACTTTATTTTGCTAATATAATTTTAAATATAAAAATAACATATTTACTGTCATTCTTTTTTTGAAATAAAATGGTGGCATTACTAAAACGCCATCTGCTCCAGCGTTCATCATTTCTGTAGTTAGTGCACATGTTGCTCGAGTGGCTGAAATATTTACATTCGTTTAGTTAAATTGATTAATAAATTATTATTAAAAAAAAGTCTATGTTTATGTACTTACATTCTAAAGTTGAGCCTCCAATTACAATTTTACTAGAATTTTTCCTTACAAACTTTACAAGATCTACCCGTTCTTCAGGATTCAGGTAAGGTCCTTCCCCATTAGAACCAGCGACAATATAGCCTAATAAAAAAATAATAATAAAATCTGACTAATTAAATGTGTATGGATACTGAATAAACAATAATATAATGAACGAAAATATTTTTCAGATTTATTTCTTGATATTAATTCACGTTTGAATGAAATCACCAACTTGAAGTTTTGATACTTCAATTGAAATGTTAAATCAATTTCCGGATGAAGTACAGAATTCATAAAATTCAAAAAATTATCGCCTTCAAATTAACTTAGTCAAGTTTTGTGTTTATTAGTGCTTTGATTAATTTTTTAATTGCCAGGATTCTGAAAGCATCGCTATCATTAAATCTGAAATCTTTTAATTTATTTTAGAGAATATATAGTAATGCGAGAAAGTAAAACAAACAAACAAAAAATGTATATAAAGCTCAATTTTCAATTGATCTGGCCTTAAATTTTGTCAAGTGCAAGAATAATTCGTTATAAACAAAAAGAGAAAACTATCGCTTGTGTGTGCCTTGCAAGTGAGTTGATAAAATTTAATTGGGTAAATATTATTTGTTAATAATAATAATAATAATAATCAATTGTGACTCTCATACATTCACTGCTTACTCAATTTACTTTTACATTTAATTTAAAGATAAATGGTAATGTAAAATTCATTGAAGTTCCTTTGAAGCACATATTGATCAATTTGCTGTGAGAAAAATTTTAAATAAATTGTAAGATCTAAATACATATATTATTAAATTACATTTTTTAAAGAAAATAATTAAAACATCAGAAAATCTAAAAACAATGGACTTCTTTTTTAAACGTTTAGTTGACCTTAAATAAAAATATAGAAGGTATAGAAAACAGTACATCATACTTAACTGATGGACATTAGGAAGCTTCTGAATATGTTTTTAATGCAACTTGGTATATATACTAGCAGCCAGGGTTCTATCAGTCACAATAAAACGTGTTAAGTGGTTAAGCCTAGCTGAAAGTTAAGCCTGATTTCCAGGAACCCCTAAAATCGATTTTTCTGCAAAAATGTTTATGCAGAAAAATCTTGAAAGAAAATCCAAAATTTTTGATTTATGTTTTAACTGCTGACATGCTCAATTATTTTCACTATCTCTTTATTCAATGTGATATTGGTTTTCGCCAAATAGCGAATAAGACCCTAGTAATAGAAAATATTTGTTGGAAGATCCAATCCTACTATTTCTGAACGGAGTGACCTACATTTTTGATGCATTCTGTACAATGCGAGAAAATAAATTGTTTTATCTTCAATATTTGATAAAATATATCAAACTAAAAAGACTTTTAAAAGGCGCACTTCTGTTTTAACAGATTTTCTTCAAATTTGGAATTCTGGCAAGGAATTTACTTAACCTTACTGATATTTGGATGGTAGAATCCTACATTGAAATATAGGGGCTTTTTAAAGGAAACCTTCAGATTTCCAGGAAAATGTTACAGATAAAAAGTGTTACGACCTATTTGTACGTAGTTAAAAGAAAATCGTTGACGCCGTTTTCGAGAAAAACTGGAATAAAAAAAAAAATGGGATAATTCTGTCTTCCAGTCGATGGATTTTGAAACTTATTATCGGCTCTCATGGTTATCGAAACATATTATCAAATTTGAATTTCCAGTGATTTTTAATTTTTTATCTATTCTGCTCACATAAATACACCACACATCAGGTCATTTTTGAAATTAAGCTTTCATCGGAAATACATATTTTGGGGTCCACTAGTTATGAAAAAATTATTTATAGCGAATGGTCTGTGTGCGTCAGGGTGTGTGTGCCAGTGTATGTATAGAATATCTCAAAAACAAAAATTCCCAGGAAACACAAACTTCGTATTCCGTTTAGGTACTAGACACCATTATTTCGAACAAAATCGATCAACCGGCAGTGGGAATTTACTGAATAGTTTTTACAGTTTTTAGTAATTTTCTCGAAAACGATTACAACGATTTTCATGAAACTTCGTATACTATTTACACACATAAAGACCTATCACTTTCACTTGAAACATTTTCCTAAGAAAATTGATTTTTTAAGGGTTCTGAGGAATCAGTAGCTTTATGCTTTCCTATAAATTACCAAGTCAGATATGGTTTTACTACCTACATAATATTAATGCATATAGAAATTATTGATAGAATTCCAAATTTGAAGAAAATCGGTTAACCAAAAGTGCAACTTTATAAGTTTTCGAGTTTTTTCGAAAACGACTATAACGATTTCCTTTAAACTTGTTATGCTGACTTCACCGATAAAAACCTATTACTTTTGTTTGAAACCTTTTTCGTTTTATATGTAGAGTTGGTTCAGTGTTTTTAGAGCGCTCTAGGAAAACGTTTCTGAACTACAAACATTATTCGAAAAAGTACATTTTGACGGGTTTTTGAAATAACTGGAAGGTCACGCTTCCCTTAAATATCATTTTTAACATAAAACATTAGCCAGTTAAAATTTCCAAATCTGAATGAAATTCGTCTATAATAACATGTAATTTAAAGTAAGAGAAAGTGGTGAGTGTTTCACACTTAATTTTTTTTTTTACTTAGAAGATCTAAAAACACGAGTTTCTGATGAAAATGCAATTACAAAAATTTGATGCAATATTTAGATCGCATGTACTTCCTTTTACAGCAGTCGGGGAAAGTAAAATTCAAATGTTCTCGTTGTGGTGGTTGGTTCCGCAGAGCTGGAAAGCATCAGAGACATTTTCCATTGTAGACTGCTTCAAATGTTCTCCATTAAACAAAATTCCTTCAGAGACGAAAAAATTCAGCCAATTTTGTATGATTACTCCAGACAATGGGATAAGCTTAGATAGAAGCAAATATAAATTCGGGATATAACACAAATAGAATTGATAAGACATTTTGATGACATTAGGTTTTGTATCAGGAGCGCCAAACTCGTTTAAGTCGTGGAATATTTCGTATAAGTATCGTATATTCAGTACAAGTACTTCTTATTCAGGCACAAATCACGAGGGCCACTGTTATATTGCAATTCCTAAATAATCTGTTGCGGAATTTCTGTAAATCTAAAACTTACACTTTCTTATTAAATTCAAACTGGTTCATTTTTTAAAAGAACATAAATGTAACAGTTTTACGTGGGACCCTACCTGGGGAGCTGCCAGTTACAAGATCATGCTCATAACCACTACACCTAACCCGCCCCGAATAATGAATCTTAATAACACTTACATAATAGAATCATAAATATTGTACTAAAGAGAGGAAAGAAAGCCTAACTTTACTACCCCTCCAGAACACCCCGAAAATAAAACTTTTCTGAAAAAGTTTCAAACAAAAGTGATAGAAATTTACGTGTGTAGATGATAGTTTACGAAGTTTTAAGACAATCAGAGCCGTTTTTAAGAAAATCGAAAAAAATGAAGAAAAAAAAGAATTCGGTAAAGTCGAATTGCTGGTGGATGAATTTTAATCGAAACCACTGTATTAGGGCGGAGTTGGTGCCTACATGGAACATTATGTTTAAAGTTTCTGCGCTTTTAGTTTTTGAGATATTTTGTTACACACAGGGAAAGAGAGAGACAGACAGACAGACTATTCACTAAAAACATTTTTTCCGTACTCAGAAGGCCTCAAAAATGTATTTCTGGTGAAAATTTCGAAATTCCATCACGATCGTAATATTTCGTCTTACCAGAGAAGAAGAGAAAACATTTTATTGAATGGACTTACAATAAAAAGGAGCTGCTCAACTTTGTTGAGGTGCACATCACAGCATTCCGATCTATCCCAAGACAACAGTACTTACATAATGAAAAATAAAGAAAGCAAGCGTGTCGCAACGAGCAATGTAAATAAAATAATTTTTGATGCGGGAACATAAAATATCAAAAGTCCCGAAGGAAGAAAAAAGTAAACGGAAAGAAAGAGAGGAAGAAAAAAAAAAGAAAATTAATAACTATATATATGATTGTGTATGATGCCTACTGAGTTGATAATAATTGATTCCACTAGGCTTGTCTAAAATAAAATTTAAAATCTGATATGGAACATTCATAATTAATACAATTACAAAATTTTTAAATTACCCCTTAACTTGGAATTCTTACTCAAAGTTTAATCGCCTTGACATAAATTTATTGATGAAGGGTGGGAATAACCTTCTAGAAGGTCAGGTTAGTGTACATGGTAAGCAGAACTTTGTAATGACATTGTACGTACGCTAAAAGACAAAACCTTGATAAAACTCCAGTAACGTTTGAAATTTAACTTTCCAGATCCCCAAAATCAGTTTTTACAGAAAGTATTTCAAATAAAAGTGATAGGTTTATATCTATGTAGTTAACACTCCAAGTTTAAAGAAAATTAATGAAGTCTTCGAGTCTTTTGCACTTCTGATTAATCGATTTTCTTTAAAGTTGGGATATTACTTTTTTTTTCTTTTAAATTTAAGGCGCGTCAAGATCTATGATCATTGGCGTCCGGAGCCTTCTCAGAGCACTGCCGGCCTCCGGAGTAAGCTGTAGAGGCTGCTAGGAAGAAAAAATCTAAGGGTAGCACAGCTGGACTCGAACCCGGGTCCTCCGCGTGGGAGTCCAGTACGCTAAGGGATATTACTGTATCTTAAATAGATCATGGCACCATTCATACTACTGAAGTGACACTTTAAAAGAAAGCAAGTAGTAAAATCTCCAAAAATCTACAGTTTATTGGAAAAGTAATGCAGATACAAAAATTAGTAAATTCGCATTTCCGGTTGGTGAATGTTGACCTAGATCTTGTTAGTTGCAGTTATGGTACCTAAAGTATGTTTAACTGATATGTTTGCGATTTTTCGTGATTGAGATTTCGTTTTTGTTTTTACCTATGTACTCTTATACTGTATCTTGAACAATTTTTTCATACTTTAGGGATCTTGTAATAAGTATTTCCGAGCAAAACTCAGGAAGAAAAAAAAAAAATGAATGTGAAACAAATAAACTTTCTTTTTCCCCATTTCTCGTAGTTTTAATTGAAAAATTGTCTTAGAAGTAGGAATTTTTACTAAAATATCTATCCAAGTTGGGAACATAATTTATCACTTACCTTTTAAGACATTTCTTAATAATAACATTCAAAAAAATATATAATAAAACTGACCTGTCAAAGGAATTTCTTCATATTTGTTAAGATTTGATCTCAAACTATCGTAACATATATCTTGGTTTTCTTTGAAAGGAGTAGTAAGTGGTATGAATATCCCTTTTAAACTGATATCTCTATTAGCATGGGAACTAAACTTTCTGCAAAGGATAAAAGCCTTTCTTAAAGCCATAATGTGCGCGGGCACTACACCTGAGCTGTATCAGATCACACTAACTTCTACAATAAGTTGTGGGATTATAGCTCAAACTGACTGACTGCAATAGACGGTTATATGTTTTTTTATTTTTATTTTTTTAAAGTTATCATTTTTGTTTTTATTGCTCTTGTTTATTGTAAATTTATACCGAAATTCTAACTTTAAAGGCAGTTTAAAGTAATCAAGTTTATTTTTTTATATATTTGCTTATAAGAATTTAAAGGAGTATTATGTAACAGCCTCCTTCTACTTCATTAAAAAATAGAAGAAAAAAATGTCTGACTAACAAACTTGAAGAGTAGGAAACCGGTATTTCATTTCTTATCAACATAGAATGGTTCTCCTTTCATTTCACTTAATTTATACTTCGTATATTCATGTTATTCTTTATTTCACCGCATCCAGCTATCTAATTTCATAGAAAGGTTAATTTTAGAAATACAATGTAAGGTGATACATTTGAGTATTACCTTCACAATCAACTGTTTGTTATAATCTTTAACTATTTGTATAGCTATCAATATATATATTTTTTTTTAAATACAGAAATTTATATTAATTGTTTTATTTATATTTCTGTTGGTTCCGTTCACTGATGTAATAAATCTGACATGTGAAAGCTGAATTGACAGCGTACATTTCTCCATCACAATTGTCACACCAGTTTGGAAGAGGGATGCTTTCTTGAAATGCTTCTGAGAAAGCACCGGCTTCGGATAAATAAATAAATAAATATATATAAAGCCATTCGCTTCCTGGATATTTCGTTTCTATTGCCTCCAGCGATGGCAGTTTCGTCTGAACTTCACTCATATTATTTTTATCATTGATGCCATGAAGTGCCTCAAGACTTCCTTCGGCCGTCTTGGGATTCCAGAATTGTCATAGGGCGCAAATCACTATTTTCTATTTCTAGGCTGGTCTGCGTTTGTAATTCGTTCTCTGTAAGCGCAATTGTTATTTACAAATATATATTCAATCAGCGTATTCCCCTCATTTCTATGATGGACACCTTAATCACACCCTCATATTTGCCTTCATAAGCCCCACATAAAGAGTAAAAATCCCGTACCTCCCTATTGTGAGACATATTCTGATAATGTGTACCCTACCCCTACGCTCTAGCCCTACCCAGGTCCACATACCCCACTCTTACCTATTCAGCCTCCACATAGATCTGATAAAAGAGTCCCTGACCTTCATTGAAGAAGAAAAGGTCATATTCCCTACCTAGCCCTTCTCCTCATAGAAGATCTATACTCTCTTAAAAGAGCCTCACAAAGATCCAAAATTAAAAAATTACAAACTTCCAATACACCACACTAATTAAGAATGCATTTCCTAAGTTTTAACCTCATTTCTTTGGCGCATCAATTATCCTACTTAGCATGATCAGTAACAGCACATATTGTCACTTCATATGGTAAAAGTTCCTTGCAGAAAAAAGGGCATATTCCGCAATGTGAAATTACTCTCACACCAACTCGAACTACCTATATCCAGTAAACTCGTATCCATCCATGCCAATCATCTTTCGAGCACCAAGTAATTTATTGTACGGGGATAGTATGATTGTGCATTTTAAGATAGTATGTGTTAGGATTAGATATGGGCTTTCGTGCCTGCCAGGAATATCGAGTACTGAGGAGTATAGTGGTGTATATGGTTGATTGAATGAGAGCGTGCACGGTGTATATATCCATTTTAATTTGTGTGGGTATTTGTGCTCGATAGGTTAGGTATAGGTTTAGATCCTTGTTCCCTCAGAAATATCGAGTACTGGAAGGACCAGTAGGTTGGGTTTATACTTGCCTAGTTTGGGTTGTCACGCCCCGTGAGAGAGGATTAGATCTCGTTGGGAGTTCGTTCACGGGAGGGTATGGGCAGGAGCCCGGGGACCGCTCGCCAGTGTGCTTTTTCCTTTAAAAAAAAAATCCGTAACCTCCTCTCACAGCATTTCATAACCACATTTCCTACATAGTCCCAACATAAAAAAAAATGCTACTTTTCGTTAATGTGACACAACTTTCACCATACTTCATATTTTACTAGATCAAACCCAAATTTGCGTGATAATTTGAAATAGATGTGCACATTATGTTTTATTTAAAAATGTTATAATTTTTAGAAATATATATTTATTAATGTCGGGGGTAGATACTTGTAGTGATCCACTTCCACTCAGAGGCCACTTCTTTTTGGGGTCTCTGCGGTAGCTCAGCCTTACAATGCGAACACTTATAGCTCTAATGCTCATACAACCAAAGTAAACTCTATCTCACCACAGGATGAATTCACTTACATCTACATATTTATTGTACAGTTCAAAATGTCCTCAATCAATGAAGCTCATTGAATACCGACATAATATAACTTGACAAATGAACTCGGTGCTTTAATGGCGGCCTAGCTAGAGGATAGGATTACAATCTACTAATTCCGATACTTCCTGATGGGACATACCTTCCAATTGCATGAATTGCCACCATTTTATGTACTAATTTATCTAAAGGCAAATTTTATAAAACTATGTACACTAAAATTCCGAAAGAGTCTTGGTTTAAGGGACAATGTGTAAATAAGAGCATGGTAGTGACGCCCATGTTGGATGAGTGCCAATCGTATAGTATATGGAACATACCGCGAAATTTGCTTGAAGATTCCAAGTGTCTAGTTCTCCAAACCCACCAGCCACAGTCCTTTAGGAGTCCTCTAGAACACAGATTGACATGTTCTTTAATGCCAGAAGAGAGCATTCACTCTCTTCTTCTGATACTCAGCTTACATGTATTTGCTAGTTCAAATAAGGGTTTGTAAACGCATGCCACATGGTAACCAAGGATTGTTCCCAAATAAATTTAAAGGGAAATTATGAAAACTTCATTTTAGCAACGTTTTTTAAATAACAAAATTGATTGAAAAACGGATTTAAATCAACTTTGTTTTACACTTTTTCATAGACCCATCGTAAAAAAGATATTCAGTTTTTTTTATTCATCTTCCTTATAACATGGGGGGGGGTTATGCCCTTTGAAACAAAAGATAGTCTAGTTTTTAATAGAATTTATTAAATATCAAGTTCCTTTAAAAAACTTCAGCTGTTTTGGGTATTCATAACAGACAAAAGGTAGGCAAACAAAACTGAAAATTTTTGTGTCGATATTAGAATGCCAAAATGGCGCAAAAATTTGAAAACAAACAGACGCTAGTTTCATTTTTGAATCATCATCCGCTAGTGCTGCTATCTACTGAGACGCATTGCAAATATATGGTCGTTGATATAAAGTTTCAAGGCAATGTTTATGGCGGGGAGGTTGCAAGTTATATTGAAGTACTCAGTTTCTATAAATTTATTTAATTTGTTTAAATGAAGTTTCGAAAGCGTATGCGTTTCTAGAAGAACAGTTTTAAAAGTGAAAAAATTATTCAAAATGTGTGCTTATCGATCTCCTGAAAAAGTGTGCTGTGTTTTTCATTGCTATTTTAGAGTTTCATGTGAAAAGAAAGAATCAATTAAATTACATGAATTTCCACGAAAAGGAACATTCGTTGATGGAGAAGATTTATTTTTCAAATGGATTGAAGCTATCAAATTACCTAGTAAAATTACAAGTGAGATGAAAGTGTGTTCTCGTCACTTTACGGAAGAAGACTTTATAACAGCAGGTTATAATTTGAAAATATTTTTTCTTGTAGTCGAGAATATGCTTAAATATAAGGGAAATGATGATTTATACATAATGTGTTATCTCATCTTAAAATTGTTTAGTACATTTTCTTGAAATTCCCTTATTACATTTTTATTTCGAACATCATGTAGCAAAATAATTGATATTTAATCGTTTAAAATTCCAGCCATTGAGATTTAAAGATAAAGCAGCTCCACATCCCAGAAGAAAATCACTATTGATAATTTCGCTTTCCGATAGAAATTGAGTCTGCTGTTCGTTTTTGTGAAGTATTTCATGACATGAGCTTATATCTAACATTTATTAAGTGATCTGAATAAAAACGCATAAAATGATAGTTTTGGTATGATGAATAGTAATTTTGTTTAGGGAAAACTTCATTTAGAAGTAATTTTTATTTTTATGTACTGAGGTTCAACTTCCGAAAACTTTGTTAGAAATTGATTTTATTCATTTATGGTGGAAATATAACCATCAATCCGAACTGCATTTATAAAGGCTAATAATTGTAATTTGCCGTGATGTAAATTTTCACTTCGAATAGTGAACATGGAAGATTAAAATAATTAAAATACAATCCAAGGAAGGGATTAGCTCAAGGACTCACACATGGAGGTCCCGGGTTCGAGTCCAGTAGTTCTGCCCTTAGATTTTCTCTTCCTAGGAGCCTCTACAGCTCGCTGTCCGCTGACAGACTGTCCGAAACGAGAGAACACTGTCTGGAAGTCGGGAGTGCACTTAGTAGGCTCGCCCCTAGAAAACAAAAAGTCCTGTTTTTTGCACATTATTTGATTTTATTCATTTTGGAAATATAACCATCAATCCGAACTGCATTTATAAAGGCTAATAATTGCAATTTGCCGTGATGTAAATGTTCACTTCGAATAGTGAACATGGAAGATAAATCTACTGTTTTATTCATTTCGAGTGAAGTGAGCGTTTATTGGAAACTAGTTCGTCTCACATGATTATGGGAAGAATGTTTATATCTATTATATTCCTAATAAAACAAAAAATCACAATTACAATTTTATAAGTTAAAAATTGTAATTACTGTAAGTTTAAGGTCTTACTGCATGTTAATAATTTTGCAAATTATAAGCAAAAGTCTTGCAACATTATCTAGTTGAATAGATTGTTGATTAATTTAGAATTCATATTTATTTTATTAAATTGCTTCACTTTAGAATTCCTATATATATTTATATATTTATAATTATATATATATCTACATCTATATAAGTCATTAATATTATATAGCTGTGTTAACAAAGATAAAGAGTAGTTGAGGGAATTTATGTTTGACATTAAATTCGTTAAGTTCACTAAATGTGTTATTAATTGTAATAGTTTTCATCAGGGCAGTTGGGCAGAATTTATAAAAGAATTTTGTATAATGGAACTGAATGTCTTTGATTTCTATATTTTTTTATTCAAGTCATTACTTTTGAGAACATTCTAAACTACATAATTTAATTCTGTGTTTATTTACAGATGGAATTAGATCGTTAAAACCAACGGCCGTCCCATCAGTAAATCTTCCTACAGTTTGGAGGAACAAATTTTATCCAAGGTAAAACTTTTAAGGTGCACTACTTATTTGTTGATCTTTTCTGATAACGTAAAACGAGGTAGGTGCCTCATCAAGCCTTGATAACAATTACTCTGTTTAATTTAACTGGAACTTTGGTCCCTAGTGGAAATTATTATTAACATCGATTGTCTCACAGAAATCTTTCTGCACAACCATGCCAATTTTGCGGGACCAAAGTTTAGTGGCATATATATGTTTTTATTCATATATAAAGAAAGAATCAATTTTATCATAACTAAAAATATTATCGAGGGCTCACCAGTGAAAAGTTAAGTTAATGCTATCAGTTAGTTATATCTGACTAAAATATCACTAGTTTTCATTTTACATTTGCTTTTATATATATGGAAGCCGAAGTTCCCCCAAAAATGTGAAAATAGGGGAAGTGATTACTAAAAATTGGCAAGTGCAGTCCCATATCCTTGCCAGTCTAATTAATCATTTGTCTAGTGAACACTAATAGATTCTTATGAAAGAAGTGGTAATTGAAAAAGAAAACTGCAAAACCCAATTTTTAAAGGGAATCTTTTAGGTTGTTACTTCGAATAATAGTGACAGGCACAGTTTACTAGATATAAGAAAGTCGTTGAGCAATTTTCCAGAAAAACTGAGAAACTGAAAAAGAAAAAAAATGTTCTAAAGCAACAGTTCTAATCGAGATCTTCATGTTGGGGCTTTAAACAGAATATCAAGTTTGGATTTTTCGTATTTGATTATTTTGTTCATACAAACATTCATATAAAAAACTTCGGTTAAAATATTTTTTTTTTTGTGAGCGTCCTCACATATTATTTCTGGTAAAAAAAAGGAAAAGAAAACCTAAAACAATAGCAATACTAAAATAACAGGAAATAAGAAGTAAGTGACAGCTCAATGCTTTCGCTTTTTCAAACTCACCATGAAAATTTTCTTTAATTTTCATAATGCCAAGCGGAATTTTTTTCACATTACTGAACGAATACTGGGAATGTTACGCACTTGTCACATTCTTATTGGAAAGTGCGACCCTAAATCAAAACCAGCTATCCGATTTCTTTTTATGTGATGTTCTCCATTAATTTAAAAACAAAACAAAAAATGGACTAGAAAAATGTAAATTAAATAAAAATAATACCCATCAGTTTTCTTTATCTGAATTTGGAGTTGAACTAATGAAATGAATTTAGAACCGCACTTACCTTAATTCACATTACTATAATTGATTGAGCTCACATGGAGGATGTGAGAAGAAGAGAAGCGGACGTAAATTAAAGGAGCACACACTTGAAATAGGAAAACCCAATATTGGCCCACTATAGAAATGGAAAATAAGAAACCTACCTTTGCAGGTAGTCCAGTTGAAAGAGAGATGTTTCACTGTGGCATATGCGTGTGCATGTAACAGAAAAGGGTGTGTAGATGAGAGGAACTAATAGTGGCGTATTCCAGTAGTTTGAGCCACCAACTGGCAATTAGAAGCGCAGACGGATGAATTAGCTGCAGCAACGGTAGATGCATTGTAGTTACTAATAGTAGATGCGGTACCTATAATTAATATAAAAATTATTTGCAGCAGAGAAATACAGATGCACAAATATACAAACTTCACTTCACAGACGTACAACGGTCAGAAGGCAACTAATTTTACAGATAGAGTCAAATTGGGCGTTGCACATAATGGGGAACTGGGAGAGGTTGAAAAGAAAAGAAAAGAAGACTGAGAAAATCACGGCGGCTACAAGCGATAATAGAAATATATAGGAAATGGCTAGAAGAAAAATCAGAAGAAGAGACGAGCATTGATCCTTCAAAGGACACCGCGAAATTGCCAACCGAACAATAATTTTTAACAAACAAATTTCTATTTTTTTAAATTCAAAGGAAAAGTAATACTTTTTTTTTAGATTTTTGAAATTGAGCTTTTTAAGAGGGAGGATTATTATTTCATACTCTGAAAACATTTTTATGTAAAATAATATGAACTTTTTACTTTCTCTTAATGCTGGTAAGGTAAGAGGAAGTATAATATTCGGGCCGATTTTTCACCGATAATATACATCTTGAGGTCCCTCGAGTCTGGAAAAGTGGTTTTTAGAAATGATCTGTGTGTGTATATGAGGGTGTTTGGTCAACATAACTCAAAAAGCGAAAAATCACAGAGAGTATAAAGTTGATATTTAGTGCTATCATGGATCCGATAATAAGGTTTTAATCAAAGTCGGTCAACCACAAGTAAAACTTACTGAATGGATTTTTCAGTTTTTGCGATTTTCTCGAAAATGGCTCCAACAATTTTCTTTAAACTTGGAATATTAACTACACATATAAAGAGATTTATTTAATACTTGCCGAGAAAATCCATTTAACAGGGTTTTTTTGGGGGGGAAAGTGATATAAAGATACATATATTTATTCATGCAAAATATCCAGAAGTTTCTCACACAGCTATAAACATTTTAATTTTAAACATGGGATCAATGTACTTAAGCGAAAAATCTTTCTTAACGTACGTGGCAACAAAAACAAAAAACAGAAACAAATAAAATGCAGAATATGAAATGCTACTGCAGATAACATCAATAGAGCTGGATTTCGACAGTTTGTGTGAAAAAATTACTAGCACACCCCAGCCACTAAATATAATGCAAGAGTAGATGAAACCTGGAGTACGTTAATGCTATCAATGAGTAAATTACATTAATTTTTATGTTACAATTTTTTGATGAAAAATACAATAATTTTCTTTTGTCTTTAGAGAGAGAAACACTTTAATGCAAATATTTGCAATACAAAGGGTGCTGCCCAAATAGATCGGGTTGCTAGACACACAGCGTACCAATCAGTCAATCAAGATATATAGATAAAGTGGAAAAAAAAGAAGTCAGAACCAATACTACACTATTGAGAGATCCTCAATTCGTCAGGCAAAAAAAAAAGAAAATCGTTCCTAACACTAATACAATATGTCAACAAAATAAAATAAAATAAAACAAACAGAACTAGCAACAGAAACATCCAAATCAGAATAATAACATATAATCATACAACACCAACAAATAAGCGGGCAGAACAATCAAACTCATGTCCCGTAGATGTGGTGGTGGATAATGCCAATCGAGTCCACAATGATAGACTCCGCCAAGGCCTCCAACTCCCTCAGATCAATCCCTAGCTCCTGAAGGAAGCTGAAAGTCAGCTTAGGGATGACACCTCGGGCACCGAACCAGAGACCCCGAACCCGAAACTCTCGGTCACCGAAGTCATGGAACCTCTCTTTCAAGAAGGGGACACAACTCTCATATATACCTTTTTTTCCAAGTCCACCTTCTCCGCCTGGTCCGGGTCATTGCTCTCGAATCTCACGGTCGGTCGAGGACTAGAGCCGATCTGTCGCGGTCATGAAGGGCGACTATATCGGCATACCTCGTCGATCCCGCTGAGTCGATGCAATAAACTTCCTCAAAGCACGTATATCCTTTTTCCTTCAGGAGCCGAATTAACTCGTGCTTGACCTTATGGTGGCGTCGAGTGATAAGGAGGGAGTTAAATGGGCATTTTCCCAGCACATGAGCTGGAGTTTCCGTCTCCCTGCCACACTTGCGGCAGAGGGTCCCAACTTCTCCCACCATTTGTCCACCGGCACCAGGAACACCACGAAGTGGTGCGTAGTTAGAATTCAATTTTATGGCGTTTATCCACTCCGAACCTGTCAATATTCGTTTATCGAAGAGGAATTTATTCAGTTTAGGCGCATCCCTAAAATATTGAGCCCCGATACCCTACCACTTGCACCGAGTCCATTCCTCGAACGCATTCTCCCGCAATGTCTGCCTCAATTTTTTGACGCTCGTGTGGTACTCCTGACTCATGTCCAACCTCACAGCGCATTGACTCACCTCCGCCTCAAAGTCAAACACTGACTGGAATTGTGCATCCTGGACCGAGGACAATGTTGGAGTGGTGCCTCCCATTGACATCTAACTAAACCCAGACCTCTAAATCTTCGTGGAGCATACAACATAGCTGTCGACGTGTTAGCTGGTAGTCCAAGAATAGCTTTGACACTCCTTCTAATCATAATATCGATGCCTTCAAGTAGGGCAGGTCGAAGTTTCGTGAGAGGAGCTGTTTGGAGTGGATAGGTCAGGGATGGAAAGATATATTGGTTCATTATATTTAGTTTCTGGTCCGGTCTCAATAGACTCGAAGTGACCAACTTGCCGAGGTTATCGTTAATTTTAGTCACCGAGCTTTCATTAAAGACCAATTCTCCAGATTATAGTACCTATAACATGTTGATTTACTTTAACTAATATTTTAAGATATATTTTTCTAAGAGTGGGATGGGGTACCCCGAAATACCTTATAGTTCTAAGGGTTCAGTGAGTCGACAAGTCTGTATGCCACTGATGTATATCTATAGGTATATTTTATAAAAAAGTAAGCTATTTTGGTCAAGTTTTTGTGAAATGCGTTAGACACTTAATTTTCTTGAGAATGTTAAGGTATTAATAGTTCCGAAGGTTGGGATAACTGGCATGGCATACACGACTCTTCATGCCAAATAATTATTTTACACAAATTATTTATCCAAGTGCAACACATATAAGCAAGGTTGGTTAGTAGTATAACTCTTGATTAAGATGTTAAAGTTTAAGTGTTTTGCTCTGTGTGTTTATATCAATCCAGTAATAATGCTTTCAAAAATAAGAAGAACGAAATCAGTCGGCCATCCAGGAAAAACATCTGCCGAATGTATGACAGAATTTAGAGAACGGAAGAATAAAAGGGTCCCCCAATATCAAAACAGTCAGCATAACACCTGCTAAAGCAAAAAGAAAGTAGGGGTAGACAACGATAGTCTTTTTAATAGGCCCGATTTATTAGCATCTCACGATGTTGTGGTTATGACTGAAAAGTGTCGAACATTGTAATGCGACATTTTTGAATATCGACCCAATAAATAATATTTTCAGATTTACATTATGAACCTAATGTTGATTTGAGATTTAGAAGTGTTCATTTACATTTATGAACCTAATGTTGTTTTGAGATATAGACAAACTTTGGAACTTACGAAGTATCAGCCAATACATTGGTGAAATAGCGAAAATTTAGAAAAACATAATCTTACGTTGAGAAATACGAGCATTGAAAAATGTACATGAAAAACAGTAGAACTGTTTATTATATTTAACATTAGGAATATTTATTATATATTATAAAAGAGTGTATAATAAACCTATAAGATCTGAATATGCAGCTGTAATTGCTACAAATGAAGAGGGTGTTGAAATGCAAAATTTGCAATACAGATCAATTATTTACATTGAATCGGCGTCTAACTTCGGTACTGACAAACAACGGTGAAAGAAACTATATTATCGTCAGTTAGGCGTGTTTTATTTCTTCCTACATTTCGTTTCTAGCCGGCCTTCACCGGGTGGTTGAGCGCCAGGGAAAACTTGTATAATTCAGTTCAATTCAATTCTTGTCCTCCAGCAGCAAAAAAAAAAGTAAAATTAATTGTAACTTTATGTATAAAGCGCTAACTGATGGCGCAAGGCCTATGCCCTCTCTCACAAAAAAATAACTAGTATTAATTATTAGTTTTAATGTTAATAAATTTATTAAAATCAGAAATACTTGTGACCCCGAACACTCTCTTCCCTCTCTCATCCCTACTGTTACTAAATAGAAAGGTCTCATACAGATACTTTCAGCTAAGCACTAAAGGGCTAAGCTACTAAAATTTAGCCCTGAATCAATTTACTGAATACAATTTAAAATTGAAATATACATATTCATGAAATTAGTTGTTTGTATTTAACGTTTATATTAAACTTTGTATTTGTAGAGAATATGGTCGCCTTATTAAATTATTGGAATTTCGTGGAATTGGTCGATTAAGGCTCTGCTTTGAAGCAAAACTTGGTAGACGTTTAAGGAAAGCCGAGAAAAAAGAAAAAATTAAACGCTTGAAGAATAATGAAGAAAATGAACAGGTTTATTTTATTTTTTATTAAATGAAAAAAGACAATTTTGAAAATCAAATTTCTACTAACTGCAAACCCAACATTGTTGAAGATTAAATTTAGATTAGCTCCAAAACTAGCATTGTTGGGTATTGTTAATAACGAACTACAAGAATCTTATTCTTCAAATTATTAACCTTCATTTTTTTCACATTCATTTTAACTTTGTGCGAGCATTTCAATTTTGTGACGGTACCACTCCTTTGGTTTAGGGCGAAGCACTGCTTCTAATTGTGAAAGTGCTGTCTATTGAGAAAATGAGCCATCAAAAAAGACCTTAATCAGATGGTACAACATCGGCTACAAGATGAGGCAAAACGCTTACTCCCTCCAAATCTGCTAATTTTTATCTGCGGCTGATGTTCGGGAGCGTTATCATAATTGTAAAATAGCTTTATTTCGGTTAATTACAAAGGGGTATCTTACTTTAAGATTTTATAAACTCCATCCAACTCTCAACGAAGGTCAGAGTTACATCTCTGCCGTCTGAAACAAGCTCAAAATGCAAAACATCTTCAAAATTCCACCTAACGCAAACATGACTTTTTTCCCCCCGAACCTATCTTGGCTAAACTCTGGTTGGGCCGCATGGTACCCATTCCTTAAGCTTATTTTGTTCAAAATATCCTCTTTTTATCATTTGTAATTATTATTTTCCAAGTTGGTCATCTTTTTGCTTTTGGAGCCAATTTTTGCACAAATCGAGACGTTGTTTGACTTGACAACTCGACTATTTCGATGCAGTTGAAATTGTTGGGCTATGGTGGCATAGCCACTGAATATTCATTTCTGTTAAATATAAATACAATTATTATGATGGTAGGTTATTTTTACTAAACCTAGGAAAGTGTTTCAAATGAATTAGTTAAAATAAAACCTGAAAAGAAATTATGTTGATAACATATTTTGCAAATCTGGACTAGTTTTCGCCTTCCCTAATTTTTTTAATAACTCCTTATTTTGCCCGATATCATGGTTTAATATTTCATTCAATAATTTATTATAATCTTTTCATATTATATTTATATTACTAATACAAACAATAATTATGATTGGCCATTGTTAATCAAACAAGCAAAGTATTAGTTGGCTGGGGCCAAAGAAAAAACTTTTTATCTTTAAAAGTTTATTCGACTTTTGGTGTCTATCCTCAGGAACTGCATAACAAAAGCAAAGAGAAATACAGAAAAACCTTGAAGCAATAGAGTATTAAGAGGTGTTATCAACATAGTGTACATAAAAATAGAAATTAAAAGAATAAAAATCAGAACATTGAAAGATTAGAAAATATTAAAAATTAAAAAGGTACGGTACCAAATCAATTTAAGGAAGTATAGAGACTTGAATGTTAGAGCAGGTTATTATTTGGTTATGGCGTAAGGTATCCTTGCGAAGAAGATCGGGAAGAGAAATTTTAAAAATTAGGAAATATGAGGAGTGGTAGAAGAGAAAAGCAAATCAATAAGAAATTACGAATAAAAATAAACTATAACATGAAAAATAGGTGTAAAGAGTTGTTACTTTAGGGAGGGGGGCTTTTTTAGGGAAGCGGAAAAATGTTATTGCAAGAGTAGGTAATGACGTCCTTCTTTTTTGTAATTGATGGAGTTAAGATTGACGTTAATGGGGTAGATTCAGAAGAAGTCGCTTCAGGTGGTTGGAATAGGTGAATAGGACAGAAGCATTAGGGAAATCAAAGGAATAGGCAAAGGAAGATGCATGTTTTGTGAGGGAGGTACGTCAGTTTTTTGTTGGCTACGACCAGTTCATGTTGTTGAAGTCTCTTTCGTATGTGTTTTGTTGATTCACAATTGTAACATTTTACTGTTTGATAGGCTGATCTCCAAAGCCAACCACCTGAAGCGACTTCTTTCTGAATCCATCCACAATAACCTCAATCCTAACTCCAATTACAAAAAGACAGGACGTCATTACCCCCGCTCACAACAACATTGTCCCTTTCTTAAAAAAGCCCCCCTCCCCCACCAAAGTACGCGTACCAACTTTTTACACCTTTTACTCATTTTTCTAGTTTAATTTTATTCATTTATTTTTGTTATGATTATTTATTGATTTGTTTTTCTCTTCTAACACTCCTCATATTTCCCAATTTTTTAAATTTTCTCTAATCGGTCTTCTTTGCAAGTATACCTTACCATAACCAAACAATAACCTTCTGTAACATTCAACTCTCTATTCTTCCATAACAGGTGTAATATCTATTACATTTTTAATACTTCTTAATTTTTTAATGTTCTAATTTTTATTCTTTTAATTTCTATTTTTAGGTACATCGTGTTGATAACATCTCATTATACTCTAATGCTTCAAAGTTTTTCTCACTACATTTGCAAATTTCTGTATTTCTCCTTATTTTGTTTATGCAGTTCCTGAGGAAAGACACCAAAGGTGTCCAAAACGTCGAATAAACTTTTAAAGATATAAAGCTTTTTCTTTGGCCCCAGCCAACTAATATTTTGCATGTTTATTTATATTATTGTATAATATTAACTTTGAAAAAATCATATTTTGCAGTACTAGTTTTTTGTTTTCTTTTTTGTATTTTTTGTTTTGTAGAGCAGTGATAACTCTCATCCAACCGACTTACTTCGATTGTCTACTGCATTTTCATTATCATCTGAAAGTGCAGAAAAAGAGATTGACAATACTTTTAGTAGCAGTAATCAAAAAGAATTAGAAGAAAGTCTTACATCAGAAATAATGATTAAGGAAGAACCTGTGTCAGATCCAGAAGTAAATAAATATATTTTTTGCAAAGACATTATGCTTTTTTGGTTCATTTATTTATTTTTGGTTAATTAGGTGCATGTTATAGGTTTAAAGTATATTGTTTATATTTTTTTTTAAAGTAGTAGAAGGAGCTTCTTTTAAGGGAATATGAGATGAATGAATAATAAATATACTTACGTATATTATATTAAATTTACATTTTATATAAATTGATATTTATTCTAAGTATTTATGATTTTAAGGTAAATTGAATTTTGATTTATTTAATATAGCAAGATATATAAACAAGAAGTGCCAGTGATAAAAATTAAATAAATATTAATCACATCTCTTACTTAGATAAATTTAAAAATGAAATTTTTTGTATTCAATCTCTGAAGTTAGAAATTTACTGAATATTTCGCTAAATAATCAAAGAACTATTACAATTTAGTTATCTAAGACTTACTTTTTTAAGTAACATAGGCTGATCTTCAAAACCAAAACAAAATATATAATAATAATACAACACAAACTTTCTAGAATTGTTCAAAAAAAAAAAAATAGATTAAAAGTAACTAGAGCGGATTAACAAATTTTAATAAGAGGGTTAAAACAGAATGAAAAAAATTGTTTGAAAATAGAATAATTATTTATTATAATTATTATTTTCATTAATACGATTAATTCATTACCTTGCTGACATAATTCATACTTTCTGATGGTTTCACTCAAAAAATAAATATTTCTTTAGAAAAAAAAAATCGGTGCTATTGGTGCTGTATGTTACTTATGTACTGTATAATGTTTAGTATTGCTAAAATTCCGAGGTTTGAAGAAAATCGGAGATCGGAAGCGCTAATTTCCCGAACGATTTTTTTCTCCTCAGATTTCTGCGATTTACTCGATAACGATACCACCAGTGGTGTTTTTTTAAAAATTTCATGACTAACCACTTATATAAGGGTATATCTTCAAATTGATACTTTTGGTTTGAAAGCTTTCTTTAAGAAAATTGATTTTAGAGGATTCCGAGGAACTGGGACCTCATACAACCCTCTAAAGTGCTCTTTCATTGTAGGGTAAGTCCCGCATCTGCATAATATTGAAGGCAATCAAATATGTGATAATATTCAAAGTTTGAAGAAAATTTGTCACTTGTTTACTGAGAGAGTTGCCGTTAGTGGAAATCATGTAAGTGCTTGATAACAGAATTTAAACTCCATTGAATAGAAGCTGAGATAAGAAGAGGGATGGTGACGATTGATATCGAGTTTATAATATATACTTTTCATCTCATATATATATATATATATATATATATATATATAGTATATATCATCATGCAACTACTGGGGGGCGAATTAAAAGAAAAAAGCCATGGTTTTTTGCCTGCTTACATATACTTACAATTACATATTTTTACTTTAATATATACAGGCAATATTTTTATTTAGTTTAATGTCTAGTTTATATATTATTTTGATAGTATTAAACGTTTATTCTTTTATTTGAATAATTTCAATCTGAGATATTTTTTAATCATTTTCAGGAAGGTGAAATTGAAATATTGGTAAGTACTAATATTAATAAGTGAACAAATTAACCTTAACACATTTACAATCGATATTTTGTTTCTTTTTCATATTAAATTTTCCGAAATTGAATTTTCAATAGAATATTTGTTTTGAGGTTTCCTGTATGATAAACACTTTTATTTAGAATGGTTTGTCTTTTTTTTTTTTTTATGTACCCCGTAATATTACATACTTCATTCATACTTATTTAACTTCATTCTTTTAACACATATTTTACAATTAACATATGAAATGAGAAAAATTCCAAGATGTTACTATAGCAAAAGTTTTAGTTTTTTTTTTTCAAAATCAAGTTGTGAATAACACTTTGCATAACTCACTATTTGTAAATAATTTGACTTAATTTGGAGTTCACTTCATACCATGAAAAAGGCGCGCTCTCTTTGAAAAATTGACATTCAAACAGAACGTGTTCCCGTGTTTGCCAAATAGTGGAGTTACACTTACATAGTCCATCTGGTTGTATGTTGAACATGTGAAGATATGCCTTTATCCTGTTGTGTTATCCGGGACAAGTTTTTAAGTAAGCTTGTAATTGTTAGTAAGCACGGCTCTCCTCCTATCGGCTAGATATTGGAAAGAATTATTTGATAAAGGATCCATTTTCACTTGCTGACCAAGCTTGTTCCCATGTTCTCTATGCTTTTTCTTTATAAAATCGCATCAACATATTGTAATATATTTGTGTGGAGCAATGGGTATAATTCTCACCACTGCTCGTAATAGAAATCAAATATATGCAGAACATATATTATTTATTTCAACGAGAAGGGACATACATAACAATATATTTTAGGAGGGCGCGTCAAGGAAAGAAAAATATTTTAAATCGTCAGCTGTCTCATCGGCCAACGTATCTGTTTTTCCATATGAACCTTGACCTTTTAAAACTTATTTTGTACTGAAGTAGCTTAAGACGACACTTAGCTTCACGAATATTTTCTACAAGTGCATGTGATTGGTATATTTTCAAGAGAATAAAGCGGAACTTGATATCAGTTTTTATGATAATTTTTGGAATTGCCTATTGCGTAATTGTCTATAAACTGAGATGTACCATTGCTAGTGTTAATGCAACGTTGTAAAGATTATTTTAAATAATTAACAATCCCCAAGCAATTCTGCCTGATTATATGGGCAATACTCAGCCAATTGATACTTTTCTGTTGTCACTTCAATGCCATTCAAGTAAACGACAAAAGCCGAACCTACTCTTCTATTTTTTGTTTTTGTTTTTGATGCCTTCTGAAAAGATTATAATCACCTCTTCAGTATTACTATTACTGTCCTTTATAATACTTGAATATCTGATAACTATCGGGGATGCATCCTTGATGATGGTTTAATAGGTTTTCTACAATTATACTGTATTCCTTCTGTTACAGTCCTTCATTGTAATCCATTTTTTATACATTTCTATAACCTTCAAATCAATTGGAGTGGTATTAGCAGTGATGCAAGTAGAAAACGTACGAATTCCCTTAATAACGTTTGCACTCTACCAAATTTATTAATGTTGTATTTTACACTGAGTCTGGTAATGCATAAATAAGCAAAGGTATCACCATTGTGAGCCGTCATACATAATTTGCAGCATGACGCAAATTCCCCAATAAACTTTCGCAGACCGCAACAATATATTAATTAGCTGTAGACTTTTATCAGAAATATTTAATATTTTTATACAAGGATAGACGTGAATCAAATGTAACACCAAAATATTTTAACTCCTGTACAGTTTAAACATATTTGGTTGTTCAAAGAGATATCTCTATCTATAACTTTCTTTGAGAAGAGTCCTTTATATGTATCGCTGTTGAAGATCACATTATTTCAACAATTTGCAGACTAGAGTTACCTACAGATTCAACTTCTGGGATAGTCTGCCCTTTAAAGTAATCAGAAGATGGCCTGGGAACGCAGCTACCAATGATTCCAAGAGAAAGCGTTCTTTTGTTAGGAAATTACATATATTGACTGAAACCGGGGACACAATATGGCTCTTGAGCGCAACCCTGTGTTAATTCCTGCTTTATTATTTCTGATTACAACCATCTCTTTTATTGAAAAAATGAGAAAGATACAATTTTGAAGAAAATTAAATTTTTAATTTTGAAAGGAAATTGCTGGTCACTATGCAACATCGTAGGCACCTTTCACATTTAGCGACATGAGTAGTACAATTTCTTTGTGGTTTAATGCTTATACAATAAGCTGATGGTCCTCCATTTCTCAACACCATTTGTTTACCTGACGATAGATACGGATTTTTTCCATATAACAGGAAATTTATTACGTGCTAAACATTGTTTATAAGTGTAACAAAGATAAAGGTAACCTAATAAATATGTAATTAATTATAATTTAATTAAACTATCTTTTCCTGGGTTTTTTTATGCATCAAATGATTTAATAATTGTCTTGATTTCATTTCGTGAAAATGTATATCATTATGATTGGCACATGTATTTTTTTTTAAATTTCAGTCGAATATATTTATTATAAGAACTGTCAGGAGTCAGGATCTGATATATATCTGATATCTGTTTATATATATATATTTAAATACTAAGGAGACTCTGCTTCCCTGGCGCCCAACACCTCACCCCTGTTAACATTCTCAAGAAAATTCTGTATCAAATGGTGGAAACCGCTTGCAAATCCATCCAGTGGAATTTGTAAAACGCATTTCACAAAATCTTGACACATAATAACTTACTTTCGTATAATATAGAATAATAGCTACGAAGCTCTACCCCACTGGTACGTACCTTCGGCATCCAAACCCCTGAAGGAGGGGCTCAACTTCTGGCACCCTACCTCCAAAGAAGGGGGCTCCGTCTCTCCTGCGCCCAACCTCTCTTAATATTCTCAAGAAAATTTTGTGTCAAATGGTGTAAACCGCTTGAAAATCCGAATTAAACCAGCCGAATTCTCGCAATATTAATGCATTTCACAAAATAGCTTTCTATATTTTTATATATGTTAAATAGATAAGTAGTTCTATGGTTGAGTTTTATTAGTTGCGTTACTAAGTTTTTTCCATTGATTCTACTTTAGATTCATTTATCGAATTTTTATGACATAGGTGATATGTGTGTCTCAACCACCTGAAAGCGAAATGTCATTGGAAACTTTCCGTTTAGATATTTCAGGTTCCTGCACCAAAGTTTCAAAATCCATTGACCATCTGATACATTGAATGTTTTTTCATAATTTTCTCGAAAACTGTTCCAAGAAAACTTGGTATACTTTAATCCTAACAGTTTTCGAAAACAAATTGGGTTTTGTGAAAAGTTTACGAGATTATGCTTGCCTTTAAACACCATTTTATTGTAATACTACATAATAAGATAGACTTCAACATTTAATAAAAGCATTTTAGTTACTTTCTTAGTTCCCTACCTTTCAAAATTTACAGTAGGTTGGGAATCCAGCTCGTAGACTTAAGCTGGTAAATCTGATGATATAAATAATATATTTTAAAATGATTCTCGTTCTTTTCTTCTCGTGTTAAAAGTTTAAAATAACCATAATGATAAAAGTTGTGAAATATGAAATTCCAATTTCAGATATTATTTATTTGATTGTAAGAAGTAGAATAATATACTGTAAATTCAGCAATCACTTCAATTTAGGAAATAATGGTTTACTATTATTGTAAAATTCTATGACTAATAAAAAATAATATTTTTCAACGTTTCCTCTCTTACATTAAAAAACAAAAAAAAAACTCGGTACTCAATTTCATTATTGCTCAGTTTTATTTCTCTCGCATCCCAATTTGTTTTATTTACAATTGGAAGTCTCATATTATATGAGATTATAATCATATAATCTTATATACTGTATACAGTATATAAGTATATATATACTGTTTATGTTAATATTTGTTGACTTTTATAGCTATAATGATATAAAAGAGGAAGTTCATTGCAGGGAAATATTATTGTTGTGGTTTCGGTACTTTGGAATGTGTAACACTATGTCATGAGAATCATAAGTAAACCCCCCCCAGTAATAGTAGTATGATAGAAGTAGAGACAGAAAAAGAAAAATTTTAATCGTTCTTTTAACTTTCTCATCATTATCCTCCCAGACTTTTTTATTACAATATGTTGTAAATTATATGCTTTTTTCAATAGGATAAAGAAGAAACTGTGGAAGAAATGCTTGCCCGTATGAATGAAGATTCGAATGAGGTACCTCGCCCAGTAAGTTAAAATTAATTTTGTATCTCTGTATTTGAATGTTGATTATTTATATATCTTTTAACTTCATACTAACATTTAAGTGCATGATCGAATATTAAGCGTACTTCGTTGATTTTTACACTGAATAGGCCATTTCAAATTATTAAGCAAAGAGTTGAACAAAAATTTTATAATAAGAACAGTATAAATATTATTAATATAATTCTTTTTTGTTGTTAATGAATTGAAGAGGAATTAACATTTTGAATAATTTTACTTTCTATTCGGGTAATTGAAAAATTGTATAAACAGATATTGTGTTTATCAACTTGTGAGGAATACCTTTTACAGTGCCAGCTTCTGCTGTTAATTAAGTAATATTGAATTCTTTGTTTTCAAACAATATTGTATTGGTTCTCGTACAGATTGATGATAATGGGTGTATGTACATATGTCTTAAGAAAATAAAAACCATTTTAAACTATTTATCTTTTTTCTCAAATAGCAATTATTACTTTATGATTCATGGTATTTTCAGTATCATTTTCCTGGAGTATTTTGTTTATTTAAGATTATTGTGTAGCATGCCTCTGCATAAATTTGAATGATTAAAACTCTTTAAACCTATGCTTCAGTGTTCAGATTAGACAAATTTGTATAGAACTTACCTTCGAATTGACCAGCGGAATGTTTTTTCTTGTTTTTCTTTTAAGAATTTTCAATAAAAGCACACTACATCACCATAATCTTTTTCAGAAAACAAAAAAAAAATATAAGTAGAAAGCATTACCAGGCGTTTCTTATCAATACAAAAGCCCTATTCAGTGAAGAATCTTTAATAACCAAAAGTTGTTAATAAGTAATATTTACAATAAAAAAGTCGTATAATATTAAACAAGCCTAAGGGAAGTTAAGAAAAACTAATGGATGAACTTAACTTGCATATTCGAATCAGATTTATTTATTTATTTTTTTCTTTAAAGAGAAGAGGAGTTTGTACCAGATCTTATAAATTAGTAAATATATACAAAAATTATGTATACAGAAGTTTAGATAAACAAAACTAAGCCAAAACAATCGAAACATAAGCATAAAAAATCATTCATTTTAACACAGATTTTTACAAATCAAAGTACATAGATTGCTCTTCCAATTATACGTATAAAATAACATAAATACCAAAACCATATTCATTCTATCTTTTTTATATGTCTAGATAACTAAGTAAATATAAACTATAAAAATAATAAATCAAAGTGTTTAACAATAATGAAGTAAAACTTCTTAATTTCACGGTATTTAAAGCATAAAAGTAAACATATTTTAATTTAAAAATACTATCAAAAATTGAGATTTCCAATCATCTATTGACTGCCAATTTTGGGAGATATATGTATATTTATAAGATATTTTTCTCTTTAGGATATGTACAATGGACAGGAACCCAATAAATGTCCATATTTTCCCTCTCTATTCAAAGAATACCAACTATCTGAGTCAAATTTACAAATGAATCCTCTAATTGTTTTTTAGACATTAACTCTGTGTGGCAACCTGACTGCATCCATGTTGTATTATAATTTAGATGAAGTTCACCCGCTCATAAGCTATTTCTGTAAATTGACTTGAAACCAGAATTTAATACAGCCTCAACGTCTTTAGAAAGCAGAATATTACAAAACATATAACATTAATATCTGTAAATTTCGGCTCGAAATTTTGATAGATCTTCACTTCTTTATGGCCTAGAAAAAAAAAGGGTACACGCAGTCTCAAAACCCATTTAAATAAAATATTTTTATTATCAGTGTGATGTAATAAAGAGTAGATACAGGCGTGAGTAATCTATCTTGAAGCACTTTAAGGAGT
>JAAEAF010007577.1:0-15322 GCA_011037195.1 Triatoma infestans | reverse complement strand
AGCCAGGTATAGATGGCGTGAACAATGTCACCCAACGGGAGTGTAAACTCCAAAAATTCTTTTTTAAATTACCTACACTGAAGTTATTGAAAACAAACTTACATCCCTAAACATTAAATTAGTTTTACCAGTAAAAATTAACTGTAAATTATATTCTTCTTAAGTTAATTATAGCTTCTTTTATTGAACTTAAACGAACAAAAAAATTGTTTAAATTTAAACTTTTATACAGAACAAAATTAGCTATTATTATACTTTACACGAATGTATTTATTTAAATATTTAGTTAAAATAATGAATAATAATGCACTAAATAACAAAATATTGATAAAAAACAAAACTTACATTTGCCTTAGTTCGAGCATGCGCTCCTAGATAGCAGAAACGTCTTTGATTGTAGGGAAGTTTTTGAGAAATTTACTATTCCAATGAAATTTGGCCAACTTCCATGTTATTACAATTTTGAAATAGTTATGAACCGAAGTTAGTACTGAAACTAAAGAACTAGCAATAAAGTAGGGAAGTGAAAATGAGAGATCAATAATTGTAAGAAGTGTAATTATTAATTGTATAATACAAGAGGATTTAAACCATCTTGTCATATAGGATTTTTACATGCTTGAAACCAAGAATAAATCCACTTACCGTAATCAGGATTCAAATGATTACAAATTATAAGCAATAGCATTAATTTATTTCATATAATCAGTTTATTTTTATACAACATTAATATTATCTATTCGAATCAGTTTTTTTTAAAAATTATATTCTTCTTGAGCAGCTCAAATATCCAATTGTATTGGACATGGTTTCCATAGTGTTAAGTAATCATTTTCATAAACTAGGCTAGGGGATGGAACTCAAATTTTAAGTGGCCAACATGTGCCCATTTCAGCGACTATTTTCAATCAAATATCGTAATAAGGCAAACAAAAATCAGTTTGAGCTAAACCGATGGGCAGTTGAATTTATCTGGTTTTATCAATTTACTTTTTATTTTGGCAGCTCTTTTAAAGTCTGTTTTGTCCTTTAGACTCAAAAGATGCCACACAAATTTTACAAGTATATATAGCTGGTTCCAAGAATTTTACATACTGTATTAAAATCTAGATGAAAATTGTTCCAAATAAACAAGAGTTAGGCAAAACGTAATTTCAATTACAATTACGATTACTTACCAATCACTGTAATTTGAAATTGCAGAAATATAATCACAATTACATATAATTGTAATTGCAATTATTAACGCCGAAATGGCACCAAAAATGTAATTAGATATTAGTTAACGGTAAAAAGAGTCATATGTTAGGAAATATTTTTTATTTATTAAATTCTGACTCAAAAGAAATAAATTTACTTACATTAACAACATAATTTCTACTGAGAAATATTTATTGTTAAATATTTCTTTTTTTTTTTAATTTAGGGCGCTTCTACATCTATGGTCATTGGCTTCCGGAGCCTTCTCAGTGCAGAAGCATTCTCCTTCTCAGGAGCCCAAATTAAATTTAATGATCGTCGATCCGCCAAATGAATCTTTAGGAAAGCCGACCTTGTCTACACTCAACAATATCTTGGGTCAAAAAAATTCCATCTTCCAATTATAATTAAAAATTTGACAAAAAATTTCGAGCTTCTAAATTTTTTTTTTGGTACAGTTTTTTAATCATTTTTGGCATAAAATTTGAGAGACTGAATCCTCTAGAAATTTTTGCCAATTGTTAATCATAATTGGGAGACTCAAATTTATTTAATCCAAGAGATTGTTGAGCGGAAATGTGGCAGAGTTTACTTATGTTCAATTACTCACTTTTTTTTTATTTGTATTTATAATTCTATTACTGCAGCTACAAGTACATGCAATTGTAATTGAATTACTGGTAATTGTCATTGTAATTACAATTACATTTACAGTAATTGAAAGAATTAATTGCAATTACTTAAAACTTTATACAGTAATTGTAATTGGGTATTACAATTACTTCAGTGTAATTGTTCTTTGGAACCAGTCATAGGTTAGGAAATATTTTAAAATAACAGTGGGGTTATTAGTGCGTTGAACGCTGAACGAACTTACCCGATCTTACCCCAAGTTAAATAACTTGCACATTCCACATTGCACATATTCGTTATTTTTTGTGATGTGATGTGCCTGTGCCAATGCGTGGATTTTATATATTATTTGTGTATTTATAAAAATTTGATGTTGGTATTTGTACATAAAACAACACTAAAATATAAGACCCAGCAAAGAATCCATGCTAACTCATTGACATTTCCTTTGAACCGAAACAATTATTTATTTAGATAATAAAAATTTCCATTAAATTAACCACTTAATTTTCGAACTCAATTGGTACATCTCTTTTTTTCAGTTCTTCTCTGGGTGCACAGTGACAGATTTATTGTTAAGGACATATTGAATTGTACAGGGATGCAAGTTTTTAGCTGGCTCTTGGCTCCTGGCTTACTTCATGGTTTCTATCTACCCAAGCTGCTAATAATGATTGGTAATGTAAGTAATTTAAAAAAAAATGTTGAACGTACAAATCAGAGCCGCTACTGATAGGTAACGTAAAAGGCATTATTATCTTCATAACCAATCAAGAATCTATTTCGCGTGAGATTTCATGGTACTAAACAGATTAGCAATTTATTATAGAATATAATGATCGTTAAAAGTATTATTCTTGAAGAAAGACGCACTATAATAGTCCGTAGTTTGTATATCGCCAGTCTTTACTTCGCACTTGCATGAATAGATTTCCGAAAATTCCATTTCTCCCTCTTTTCGCAATCCACTCTCGAAACCATACCCGTCTCCTTCTTTTCACGGACCATTTTGTTTTTTTTTCGTTGTCTTCATAGCTTAAAAGTAAAAATAATGCACAACTGCAACGGCTTGTGTGCTTGCAAGGCCGTCATTTTTGCATATACGAAAATAATGTTAAGAAACACCACTGGCACTGCTCGTCTATCTGCACGTGTGGACAGAGGGCAGTGTTCACTGGCGCAATTGTCAATGAAAATACTGACAACTTACTTCTCTCGTATAAAAATCTAGTCAGTGCAGTACCAAATATCTCTGACCGTGTATTCCCCCCCACTTTCATGGTGAGGAGGGAAACAACGCACAGACCATTTGCTAGAAGTACATTTTCTGGCTGAGGGGACGTTAAAAGTAATATTTCCAATAAAATCTCACTATCGAAAAAATAATAACACGATTACAAAACTACTAAAAGTAAGAAAACGAACGTTTCTCGTAGCGTGCAACGGACTGTGGGGGATTGAATTCATAATTTACGCGTACAACAACTGCCGTAAAGACAGATTCAGCTTCAATTTTTTTTCATGTTAATTAGGTGGGCCGTTCTCGGAGGTACTGCAATACCGAGTCAACCCGCGACAGAGGTGGAGCAAGCTCCTAGCATTCCGTCAATTTCCAAAAATCAGTTTAATCTTCTGGGTCCCCTATGGAGACCGTACCAGAGATTAAGCTGATAAGAACAGATACTACACTTTGATCTTAGCCAAAAGGCCGAGAAGCGATAAGGTACTGTAATATTCCAAGCCAGGTATAGATGGCGTGAACAATGTCACCCAACGGGAGTGTAAACTCCAAAAATTCTTTTTTAAATTACCTACACTGAAGTTATTGAAAACAAACTGACATCCCTAAACATTAAATTAGTTTTACCAGTAAAAATTAACTGTAAATTATATTGTTCTTAAGTTAATTATAGCTTGTTTTATTGAACTTAAACGAACAAAAAAATTGTTTAAATTTAAACTTTAATTCAGAACAAAATTAGCTACTATTATACTTTACACCAATGTATTTATTTAAATATTTAGTTAAAAAAAAGAATAATAATGCACTAAACAACAAAATATTGATAAAAGACAAAACTTACAATCACCTTACTTCGAACATGCGCTCCTAGATAGCAGCAACGTCTTTGAATGTAGGGAATGTTTTTGAGAAATTTACTATTCCGAAGAAATTGGGGCACCCTCCATGTTATTACAATTCGTTATGAACCGATGTTAGTACTGAAACTAAAGAACTAGCGATAAATGTAGGAAAGTGAAAATGAGAGATCAATAATTGTAAGAAGTGTAACTATTAATTGTATAATACAAGAGGATTTAAACCAACTTTGTCATATAGGAATTTTACATGCTTGAAACCAAGAATAAATCCACTTACCGTAATCAGGGTTCAAATGATTACAAATTATAAGCAATAGAATTGATTTACTTCATATAATCAGTTTATTTTTATACAACATTAATATTATCTATTCGAATCAATGTTTTTTTTAAAAATTATATTCTTCTTGAGCAGCTCAAATCTCTAATTGTATTGTACATGGTTTCAATAGTGTTAAGTAATCATTTTTATAAACTACGCTAGGGGATGGAACTCAAACGTTAAGTGGCCAACATGTGCCCATTTCAGCGACAATTTTCAATCAACTATCGTAATAAGGCAAACAAAAATCAGTTTGAGCTAAACCGATGAGCAGTTGAATTTATCTGGTTTTATCAATTCACTTTTTATTTTGGCAGCTCTTTTAAAGTCTGTTTTGTCCTTTAGACACAAAAGATGCCACACAAATTTTGCGAGTAATATGTTAGCTGGTTCCCAAAATTTTACAATATGTATTAATATCTAGATGAAAATTGTTCCAAATAAACCAGAGCTAGGCAAAACGTAATTTCAATTACAATTACGATTACTTACCAATCACTGTAATTTGAAATTGCAGAAATATAATTACAATTACATATAATTGTAATTGGTAATTGCAATTATTAACGCCGAAATGGCACTAAAAAAAGTAATTAGATATTAGTCAACGGTAAAAAAAGAAAGGAAAAAAGTCATATGTTAGGTAATATTTTTTATTTATTAAATTCTGACTCATAAGAAATAAATTTACTTACATTAACAACGTAATTTCTACTGAGAAATATTTATTGTAAAATGCTTCTTCTTTTTTTTTTAATTTAGGGCGCTTCTACATCTATGGTCATTGGCTTCCGGAGCCTTCTCAGTGTAGAAGCCTTCTCCTTCTCAGGAGACTAAATTAAATTTAGAGATCGTCGATCCACCAAATGAATCTGTAGGAAACCTAGCCTTGTCTACACTCAACAATGATCTTCCAATTACAATTAAAAATTTGACAAAAAATTCCAAGGGTTTAAATTTTTTTTTTTTTGGTACAGTTGTTTAATCTTCTTTGGTATAAAATTTGAGAGACTGAATTCGCTTGAAATTTCTGCCAATTGTTAATGATAATTGGGAGATCAAATTTATTTAATCCAAGAAATTATTGAGTGGAAATATGGCAGAGTTTACTATGTTCAATTACTCACTTCTTTTTTTATTTGTATTTATAATTCTATTACTGCAGCTACAAGTACATGCAATTGTAATTGAATTACTGGTAATTGTCATTGTAATTACAATTACATTTACAGTAATTGAAAGAATTAATTGCAATTACTTAAAACTTTATACAGTAATTGTAATTGGGTATTACAATTACTTCAGTGTAATTGTTCTTTGGAACCAGTCATAGGTTAGGAAATATTTTAAAATAACAGTGGGGTTATTAGTGCGTTGAACGCTGAACGAACTTACCCGATCTTACCCCAAGTTAAATAACTTGCACATTCCACATTGCACATATTCGTTATTTTTTGTGATGTGATGTGCCTGTGCCAATGCGTGGATTTTATATATTATTTGTGTATTTATAAAAATTTGATGTTGGTATTTGTACATAAAACAACACTAAAATATAAGACCCAGCAAAGAATCCATGCTAACTCATTGACATTTCCTTTGAACCGAAACAATTATTTATTTAGATAATAAAAATTTCCATTAAATTAACCACTTAATTTTCGAACTCAATTGGTACATCTCTTTTTTTCAGTTCTTCTCTGGGTGCACAGTGACAGATTTATTGTTAAGGACATATTGAATTGTACAGGGATGCAAGTTTTTAGCTGGCTCTTGGCTCCTGGCTTACTTCATGGTTTCTATCTACCCAAGCTGCTAATAATGATTGGTAATGTAAGTAATTTAAAAAAAAATGTTGAACGTACAAATCAGAGCCGCTACTGATAGGTAACGTAAAAGGCATTATTATCTTCATAACCAATCAAGAATCTATTTCGCGTGAGATTTCATGGTACTAAACAGATTAGCAATTTATTATAGAATATAATGATCGTTAAAAGTATTATTCTTGAAGAAAGACGCACTATAATAGTCCGTAGTTTGTATATCGCCAGTCTTTACTTCGCACTTGCATGAATAGATTTCCGAAAATTCCATTTCTCCCTCTTTTCGCAATCCACTCTCGAAACCATACCCGTCTCCTTCTTTTCACGGACCATTTTGTTTTTTTTTCGTTGTCTTCATAGCTTAAAAGTAAAAATAATGCACAACTGCAACGGCTTGTGTGCTTGCAAGGCCGTCATTTTTGCATATACGAAAATAATGTTAAGAAACACCACTGGCACTGCTCGTCTATCTGCACGTGTGGACAGAGGGCAGTGTTCACTGGCGCAATTGTCAATGAAAATACTGACAACTTACTTCTCTCGTATAAAAATCTAGTCAGTGCAGTACCAAATATCTCTGACCGTGTATTCCCCCCCACTTTCATGGTGAGGAGGGAAACAACGCACAGACCATTTGCTAGAAGTACATTTTCTGGCTGAGGGGACGTTAAAAGTGATATGTCCAATAAAATCTCACTATCGAAAAAATAATAACACGATTACAAAACTACTAAAAGTAAGAAAACGAACGTTTCTCGTAGCGTGCAACGGACTGTGGGGGATTGAATTCATAATTTACGCGTACAACAACTGCCGTAAAGACAGATTCAGCTTCAATTTTTTTTCATGTTAATTAGGTGGGCCGTTCTCGGAGGTACTGCAATACCGAGTCAACCCGCGACAGAGGTGGAGCAAGCTCCTAGCACTCCGTCAATTTCCAAAAATCAGTTTAATCTTCTGGGTCCCCTATGGAGACCGTACCAGAGATTAAGCTGATAAGAACAGATACTACACTTTGATCTTAGCCAAAAGGCCGAGAAGCGATAAGGTACTGTAATATTCCAAGCCAGGTATAGATGGCGTGAACAATGTCACCCAACGGGAGTGTAAACTCCAAAAATTCTTTTTTAAATTACCTACACTGAAGTTATTGAAAACAAACTGACATCCCTAAACATTAAATTAGTTTTACCAGTAAAAATTAACTGTAAATTATATTGTTCTTAAGTTAATTATAGCTTGTTTTATTGAACTTAAACGAACAAAAAAATTGTTTAAATTTAAACTTTAATTCAGAACAAAATTAGCTACTATTATACTTTACACCAATGTATTTATTTAAATATTTAGTTAAAAAAAAGAATAATAATGCACTAAACAACAAAATATTGATAAAAGACAAAACTTACAATCACCTTACTTCGAACATGCGCTCCTAGATAGCAGCAACGTCTTTGAATGTAGGGAATGTTTTTGAGAAATTTACTATTCCGAAGAAATTGGGGCACCCTCCATGTTATTACAATTCGTTATGAACCGATGTTAGTACTGAAACTAAAGAACTAGCGATAAATGTAGGAAAGTGAAAATGAGAGATCAATAATTGTAAGAAGTGTAACTATTAATTGTATAATACAAGAGGATTTAAACCAACTTTGTCATATAGGAATTTTACATGCTTGAAACCAAGAATAAATCCACTTACCGTAATCAGGGTTCAAATGATTACAAATTATAAGCAATAGAATTGATTTACTTCATATAATCAGTTTATTTTTATACAACATTAATATTATCTATTCGAATCAATGTTTTTTTTAAAAATTATATTCTTCTTGAGCAGCTCAAATCTCTAATTGTATTGTACATGGTTTCAATAGTGTTAAGTAATCATTTTTATAAACTACGCTAGGGGATGGAACTCAAACGTTAAGTGGCCAACATGTGCCCATTTCAGCGACAATTTTCAATCAACTATCGTAATAAGGCAAACAAAAATCAGTTTGAGCTAAACCGATGAGCAGTTGAATTTATCTGGTTTTATCAATTCACTTTTTATTTTGGCAGCTCTTTTAAAGTCTGTTTTGTCCTTTAGACACAAAAGATGCCACACAAATTTTGCGGGTAATATGTTAGCTGGTTCCCAAAATTTTACAATGTGTATTAATATCTAGATGAAAATTGTTCCAAATAAACCAGAGCTAGGCAAAACGTAATTTCAATTACAATTACGATTACTTACCAATCACTGTAATTTGAAATTGCAGAAATATAATTACAATTACATATAATTGTAATTGGTAATTGCAATTATTAACGCCGAAATGGCACTAAAAAAAGTAATTAGATATTAGTCAACGGTAAAAAAAGAAAGGAAAAAAGTCATATGTTAGGTAATATTTTTTATTTATTAAATTCTGACTCATAAGAAATAAATTTACTTACATTAACAACGTAATTTCTACTGAGAAATATTTATTGTAAAATGCTTCTTCTTTTTTTTTTAATTTAGGGCGCTTCTACATCTATGGTCATTGGCTTCCGGAGCCTTCTCAGTGTAGAAGCCTTCTCCTTCTCAGGAGACTAAATTAAATTTAGAGATCGTCGATCCACCAAATGAATCTGTAGGAAACCTAGCCTTGTCTACACTCAACAATGATCTTCCAATTACAATTAAAAATTTGACAAAAAATTCCAAGGGTTTAAATTTTTTTTTTTTTGGTACAGTTGTTTAATCTTCTTTGGTATAAAATTTGAGAGACTGAATTCGCTTGAAATTTCTGCCAATTGTTAATGATAATTGGGAGATCAAATTTATTTAATCCAAGAAATTATTGAGTGGAAATATGGCAGAGTTTACTATGTTCAATTACTCACTTCTTTTTTTATTTGTATTTATAATTCTATTACTGCAGCTACAAGTACATGCAATTGTAATTGAATTACTGGTAATTGTCATTGTAATTACAATTACATTTACAGTAATTGAAAGAATTAATTGCAATTACTTAAAACTTTATACAGTAATTGTAATTGGGTATTACAATTACTTCAGTGTAATTGTTCTTTGGAACCAGTCATAGGTTAGGAAATATTTTAAAATAACAGTGGGGTTATTAGTGCGTTGAACGCTGAACGAACTTACCCGATCTTACCCCAAGTTAAATAACTTGCACATTCCACATTGCACATATTCGTTATTTTTTGTGATGTGATGTGCCTGTGCCAATGCGTGGATTTTATATATTATTTGTGTATTTATAAAAATTTGATGTTGGTATTTGTACATAAAACAACACTAAAATATAAGACCCAGCAAAGAATCCATGCTAACTCATTGACATTTCCTTTGAACCGAAACAATTATTTATTTAGATAATAAAAATTTCCATTAAATTAACCACTTAATTTTCGAACTCAATTGGTACATCTCTTTTTTTCAGTTCTTCTCTGGGTGCACAGTGACAGATTTATTGTTAAGGACATATTGAATTGTACAGGGATGCAAGTTTTTTTAGCTGGCTCTTGGCTCCTGGCTTACTTCATGGTTTCTATCTACCCAAGCTGCTAATAATGATTGGTAATGTAAGTAATTTAAAAAAAAATGTTGAACGTACAAATCAGAGCCGCTACTGATAGGTAACGTAAAAGGCATTATTATCTTCATAACCAATCAAGAATCTATTTCGCGTGAGATTTCATGGTACTAAACAGATTAGCAATTTATTATAGAATATAATGATCGTTAAAAGTATTATTCTTGAAGAAAGACGCACTATAATAGTCCGTAGTTTGTATATCGCCAGTCTTTACTTCGCACTTGCATGAATAGATTTCCGAAAATTCCATTTCTCCCTCTTTTCGCAATCCACTCTCGAAACCATACCCGTCTCCTTCTTTTCACGGACCATTTTGTTTTTTTTTCGTTGTCTTCATAGCTTAAAAGTAAAAATAATGCACAACTGCAACGGCTTGTGTGCTTGCCAGGCCGTCATTTTTGCATATACGAAAATAATGTTAAGAAACACCACTGGCACTGCTCGTCTATCTGCACGTGTGGACAGAGGGCAGTGTTCACTGGCGCAATTGTCAATGAAAATACTGACAACTTACTTCTCTCGTATAAAAATCTAGTCAGTGCAGTACCAAATATCTCTGACCGTGTATTCCCCCCCACTTTCATGGTGAGGAGGGAAACAACGCACAGACCATTTGCTAGAAGTACATTTTCTGGCTGAGGGGACGTTAAAAGTGATATTTCCAATAAAATCTCACTATCGAAAAAATAATAACACGATTACAAAACTACTAAAAGTAAGAAAACGAACGTTTCTCGTAGCGTGCAACGGACTGTGGGGGATTGAATTCATAATTTACGCGTACAACAACTGCCGTAAAGACAGATTCAGCTTCAATTTTTTTTCATGTTAATTAGGTGGGCCGTTCTCGGAGGTACTGCAATACCGAGTCAACCCGCGACAGAGGTGGAGCAAGCTCCTAGCACTCCGTCAATTTCCAAAAATCAGTTTAATCTTCTGGGTCCCCTATGGAGACCGTACCAGAGATTAAGCTGATAAGAACAGATACTACACTTTGATCTTAGCCAAAAGGCCGAGAAGCGATAAGGTACTGTAATATTCCAAGCCAGGTATAGATGGCGTGAACAATGTCACCCAACGGGAGTGTAAACTCCAAAAATTCTTTTTTAAATTACCTACACTGAAGTTATTGAAAACAAACTTACATCCCTAAACATTAAATTAGTTTTACCAGTAAAAATTAACTGTAAATTATATTCTTCTTAAGTTAATTATAGCTTCTTTTATTGAACTTAAACGAACAAAAAAATTGTTTAAATTTAAACTTTTATACAGAACAAAATTAGCTATTATTATACTTTACACGAATGTATTTATTTAAATATTTAGTTAAAATAATGAATAATAATGCACTAAATAACAAAATATTGATAAAAAACAAAACTTACATTTGCCTTAGTTCGAGCATGCGCTCCTAGATAGCAGAAACGTCTTTGATTGTAGGGAAGTTTTTGAGAAATTTACTATTCCAATGAAATTTGGCCAACTTCCATGTTATTACAATTTTGAAATAGTTATGAACCGAAGTTAGTACTGAAACTAAAGAACTAGCAATAAAGTAGGGAAGTGAAAATGAGAGATCAATAATTGTAAGAAGTGTAATTATTAATTGTATAATACAAGAGGATTTAAACCATCTTGTCATATAGGATTTTTACATGCTTGAAACCAAGAATAAATCCACTTACCGTAATCAGGATTCAAATGATTACAAATTATAAGCAATAGCATTAATTTATTTCATATAATCAGTTTATTTTTATACAACATTAATATTATCTATTCGAATCAGTTTTTTTTAAAAATTATATTCTTCTTGAGCAGCTCAAATATCCAATTGTATTGGACATGGTTTCCATAGTGTTAAGTAATCATTTTCATAAACTAGGCTAGGGGATGGAACTCAAATTTTAAGTGGCCAACATGTGCCCATTTCAGCGACTATTTTCAATCAAATATCGTAATAAGGCAAACAAAAATCAGTTTGAGCTAAACCGATGGGCAGTTGAATTTATCTGGTTTTATCAATTTACTTTTTATTTTGGCAGCTCTTTTAAAGTCTGTTTTGTCCTTTAGACTCAAAAGATGCCACACAAATTTTACAAGTATATATAGCTGGTTCCAAGAATTTTACATACTGTATTAAAATCTAGATGAAAATTGTTCCAAATAAAATTACAATTACGATTACTTACCAATCACTGTAATTTGAAATTGCAGAAATATAATCACAATTACATATAATTGTAATTGCAATTATTAACGCCGAAATGGCACCAAAAATGTAATTAGATATTAGTTAACGGTAAAAAGAGTCATATGTTAGGAAATATTTTTTATTTATTAAATTCTGACTCAAAAGAAATAAATTTACTTACATTAACAACATAATTTCTACTGAGAAATATTTATTGTTAAATATTTCTTTTTTTTTTTAATTTAGGGCGCTTCTACATCTATGGTCATTGGCTTCCGGAGCCTTCTCAGTGCAGAAGCATTCTCCTTCTCAGGAGCCCAAATTAAATTTAATGATCGTCGATCCGCCAAATGAATCTTTAGGAAAGCCGACCTTGTCTACACTCAACAATATCTTGGGTCAAAAAAATTCCATCTTCCAATTATAATTAAAAATTTGACAAAAAATTTCGAGCTTCTAAATTTTTTTTTTGGTACAGTTTTTTAATCATTTTTGGCATAAAATTTGAGAGACTGAATCCTCTAGAAATTTTTGCCAATTGTTAATCATAATTGGGAGACTCAAATTTATTTAATCCAAGAGATTGTTGAGCGGAAATGTGGCAGAGTTTACTTATGTTCAATTACTCACTTTTTTTTTATTTGTATTTATAATTCTATTACTGCAGCTACAAGTACATGCAATTGTAATTGAATTACTGGTAATTGTCATTGTAATTACAATTACATTTACAGTAATTGAAAGAATTAATTGCAATTACTTAAAACTTTATACAGTAATTGTAATTGGGTATTACAATTACTTCAGTGTAATTGTTCTTTGGAACCAGTCATAGGTTAGGAAATATTTTAAAATAACAGTGGGGTTATTAGTGCGTTGAACGCTGAACGAACTTACCCGATCTTACCCCAAGTTAAATAACTTGCACATTCCACATTGCACATATTCGTTATTTTTTGTGATGTGATGTGCCTGTGCCAATGCGTGGATTTTATATATTATTTGTGTATTTATAAAAATTTGATGTTGGTATTTGTACATAAAACAACACTAAAATATAAGACCCAGCAAAGAATCCATGCTAACTCATTGACATTTCCTTTGAACCGAAACAATTATTTATTTAGATAATAAAAATTTCCATTAAATTAACCACTTAATTTTCGAACTCAATTGGTACATCTCTTTTTTTCAGTTCTTCTCTGGGTGCACAGTGACAGATTTATTGTTAAGGACATATTGAATTGTACAGGGATGCAAGTTTTTTTAGCTGGCTCTTGGCTCCTGGCTTACTTCATGGTTTCTATCTACCCAAGCTGCTAATAATGATTGGTAATGTAAGTAATTTAAAAAAAAATGTTGAACGTACAAATCAGAGCCGCTACTGATAGGTAACGTAAAAGGCATTATTATCTTCATAACCAATCAAGAATCTATTTCGCGTGAGATTTCATGGTACTAAACAGATTAGCAATTTATTATAGAATATAATGATCGTTAAAAGTATTATTCTTGAAGAAAGACGCACTATAATAGTCCGTAGTTTGTATATCGCCAGTCTTTACTTCGCACTTGCATGAATAGATTTCCGAAAATTCCATTTCTCCCTCTTTTCGCAATCCACTCTCGAAACCATACCCGTCTCCTTCTTTTCACGGACCATTTTGTTTTTTTTTCGTTGTCTTCATAGCTTAAAAGTAAAAATAATGCACAACTGCAACGGCTTGTGTGCTTGCCAGGCCGTCATTTTTGCATATACGAAAATAATGTTAAGAAACACCACTGGCACTGCTCGTCTATCTACACGTGTGGACAGAGGGCAGTGTTCACTGGCGCAATTGTCAATGAAAATACTGACAACTTACTTCTCTCGTATAAAAATCTAGTCAGTGCAGTACCAAATATCTCTGACCGTGTATTCCCCCCCACTTTCATGGTGAGGAGGGAAACAACGCACAGACCATTTGCTAGAAGTACATTTTCTGGCTGAGGGGACGTTAAAAGTGATATTTCCAATAAAATCACACTATCCAAAAAATAATAACACGATTACAAAACTACTAAAAGTAAGAAAACGAACGTTTCTCGTAGCGTGCAACGGACTGTGGGGGATTGAATTCATAATTTACGCGTACAACAACTGCCGTAAAGACAGATTCAGCTTCAATTTTTTTTCATGTTAATTAGGTGGGCCGTTCTCGGAGGTACTGCAATACCGAGTCAACCCGCGACAGAGGTGGAGCAAGCTCCTAGCACTCCGTCAATTTCCAAAAATCAGTTTAATCTTCTGGGTCCCCTATGGAGACCGTACCAGAGATTAAGCTGATAAGAACAGATACTACACTTTGATCTTAGCCAAAAGGCCGAGAAGCGATAAGGTACTGTAATATTCCAAGCCAGGTATAGATGGCGTGAACAATGTCACCCAACGGGAGTGTAAACTCCAAAAATTCTTTTTTAAATTACCTACACTGAAGTTATTGAAAACAAACTTACATCCCTAAACATTAAATTAGTTTTACCAGTAAAAATTAACTGTAAATTATATTCTTCTTAAGTTAATTATAGCTTCTTTTATTGAACTTAAACGAACAAAAAAATTGTTTAAATTTAAACTTTTATACAGAACAAAATTAGCTATTATTATACTTTACACGAATGTATTTATTTAAATATTTAGTTAAAATAATGAATAATAATGCACTAAATAACAAAATATTGATAAAAAACAAAACTTACATTTGCCTTAGTTCGAGCATGCGCTCCTAGATAGCAGAAACGTCTTTGATTGTAGGGAAGTTTTTGAGAAATTTACTATTCCAATGAAATTTGGCCAACTTCCATGTTATTACAATTTTGAAATAGTTATGAACCGAAGTTAGTACTGAAACTAAAGAACTAGCAATAAAGTAGGGAAGTGAAAATGAGAGATCAATAATTGTAAGAAGTGTAATTATTAATTGTATAATACAAGAGGATTTAAACCATCTTGTCATATAGGATTTTTACATGCTTGAAACCAAGAATAAATCCACTTACCGTAATCAGGATTCAAATGATTACAAATTATAAGCAATAGCATTAATTTATTTCATATAATCAGTTTATTTTTATACAACATTAATATTATCTATTCGAATCAGTTTTTTTTAAAAATTATATTCTTCTTGAGCAGCTCAAATATCCAATTGTATTGGACATGGTTTCCATAGTGTTAAGTAATCATTTTCATAAACTAGGCTAGGGGATGGAACTCAAATTTTAAGTGGCCAACATGTGCCCATTTCAGCGACTATTTTCAATCAAATATCGTAATAAGGCAAACAAAAATCAGTTTGAGCTAAACCGATGGGCAGTTGAATTTATCTGGTTTTATCAATTTACTTTTTATTTTGGCAGCTCTTTTAAAGTCTGTTTTGTCCTTTAGACTCAAAAGATGCCA
>JAAEAF010007575.1:0-37379 GCA_011037195.1 Triatoma infestans | reverse complement strand
GTTTGTAGTGGCTTGAGCGGTTTAGTAAAAGGGGCTTGTAGGTATATATGTCTAAGAGAGAAGTATCAGAAATAAGAAAGTAGTCACTACTGCTAACAATAATATATTCTATTAAAATAATAACTACAAGTTATTTGCAAAGAAATTATTAACTTATTAATATGCACTGATGCTAAGAGAGCGAAAAACAAGTGTTCTGCTTCGGTGTCTACAACCAACTATCTTGAAGGAATGTCTTCTAATTGTTATTTCAAATCTTCCCCTGTGAGAAGAAGGGGTACACAATGCTATCAAGTTCATGAACTCTAAAAGACAATAGTGATCTTCTACCTGAAATGTCCTTTTGCAAGGGAATGCCACATATTTTGACTATTTTTCAAATTAAATGTATTTCTATATTTCTTGCATCCATCAGAGTTTGCATTTATGGTTGCACTAAACCAAAATAATCGCATGCCAGTAATTGCAGGCACAATGTGAAGCTGGTTTGTGTCGATTTTTGTTCTTGTTGTTTAGCTGGGATATACACAGATCTCTGGTGAACTGGTAGTCTATATCCATGTAAAGAAGTGTTTCTCTATCTGAGGGATCTGCGCTTCTTTGAGGGCGCGAAGAAAATCGGAATCAAAATAAAGAATCTGGTGTGAAATCCTCACACGACTTTGTCATACTATAATTTACATAGTAAAAATGACAAAGTTTCTTCATATTCATGCTAAATGTTCACTTGTCTTCAATATTATATATAATTGAGAAAATGTACCTAATGGAATCAATTTTCTGAGGAAAGCTTAACTTTATCTCTTGCCCAATGCTCCCCCTTATAATGAACTTTCTCGAAAAAGTTTCAAACAATAGTGATAGGGAAGGGATTAGCTCAGCAGTAGCGCGCTGGACTAGCAACGCGGAGGACCCGGATTTGAGTCCAGCATTGCTGCCCTTAAATTTTCACTTTCTAGGAGAGTATATGGCTCATTGTCCGGTGATAGGCAATGCACTGAAAAGGATCTGGACTCCAATGACCATAGATGTTAAATTAAAAAAAAAAAAAAAAAAAAATAGTAATAGGTAAGTATGATTAGTATGCAAAATTTAAGAATTTTTTCAATGTTTATGTAGGATTTCGCCGAAAAATGAGAAACAATGGACTTCCGGTTCAACCAAGTTTCTTTAATTCAGAATTTTGGTAATATATTTAATTCTAATTATATTATTTAGATGAAGGATTTGATAATAAAAAATTTAAAATTTTATAGGAAAACACACCCCCACCACCGAAAACCCTTTTTAAATCAATTTTCCCGGAAAAACTTTCAAATAAAATTGCAAAAAAGGGGGGAAAAAATTCAGTTAAGTGGTACTTCCGGTTGAGGAATTTTTTTAAATTAACTTACTGTCGGATCCCATGGTGATACCTAAACGGAATATTAAGTTTGAACTTTTGCGATTTTCCGTTTTTCTACTATGCTGTCTACATATATAGATACATACAAACACACACACACACACACACACATATACCGACCATTTTCAAAAAACCACTTTTTTGGACTCAAGGAATCTCAAAACTTGTATTTCCGGTGAAAACTCTATATCGAAAATTTGACACGATTGCAATACTTCCTCTTACTAGGCGTAAGAGGGAAATAAAAACTTAAGTTATAAAAAATCATATATTTATATACTATTCGGCTGTCCACACCAACTCGATGGAGGGGAGCCACTTTGTTCCCCCCCCACTTTCTTTTTGTAGAAAACAGGTAAAATAATGCTTATTTTTTTAACGTCCAACTACCAATTAGATGTCGCGGACAGAGGCGGAAGCACATACTTAAACATTTTTTTAATTACTATATATATTATATACTGGTTATATGCGGGATTCGAACCGGGGACCTCCCAGGTCCATGCTTATAACCCTACTGTAAACACGGCCCTTTCTCTCTTTTTGTGTTATCGATTAAAAAGCTACAACTATTTGTATTACAGTCTATATCTATTTCAAAGAAGAGAAATATGAGAAGAGAACCATTTATCAGTTGTCCTCTTCGCCCATTAACTAGAGTAAACAATAGTAACTTAATGTATCTGGGTAAATTATTCATGATCCGAGACGAAGGGAGTAAAGTTTTAATTCGCTGTTTGCAAGCAAACAGTCAGACTTCTAAACTTATCCGAGGAAACGTGAAAACTTTAAGCAGACCATGTAAACACTCGGTAAATTTTGTTCATTATTAAGTATCGATCGAGCTTCGAGGAAATTCATATAGCTTTCTTTTATTACATGTATTACAATTAAATTTGACTACACGCTTTTGTCTAGTAACCAGCGGACTCGCCTTTGGTGCGAGAATTCGGGATTCGATTCCCTTAAAGGCAAAGAAGTGTTCATCTAGCATGGTGAGAAAAAGTGGGAAACTACAGTTGGTAGGGAGCCTAGGGAACGAAGGCCAGAACTATAAATGGTAGTGGAAACACGGCATGTTTACCACATATGCCCCTTAAAAAAAAAATCGCCGCCAGTAAGCCTTGGTCCTTCATGGGCTGTTCAGCGCCATTTGTTAGATTATAATTAAGAGGCAAATTTTTCTTCAAACTCGGTATTTTTACATTTTTTTTTTTTACTAAAGGTTTAGGGGCGGGTGTTGGTGTAGTGGTTATGAGCATGGACTTGTAAGTGGGAGGACCCGAGTTCGAGTACCGCGTATAACTGCTAAATTTTATATTGGTATGAAAAAGGTTAACAGTAAAGTAGGTGCTTCCGCCCCCGTCCACGACACCTAATTTGGTAGTTGGACGTTAAGCCCGCCAGAAAAAATAGGCATTACTTTACTTTACTTTTACTTTTACTAAAGGTTTATTTATAAATCTTTATTCATAAATTGTGGTAGTGGTTAGTACATTTTAATCGGTGGTGTTTAGAATATGGAGGTGACGATATTGACTACTTAATTACGTCTCACGCACTCAACTTAAGATGGCAGTTTAGTTATGCGAGTTATACCTAACGTCTTCACAGACATTTCCGAAACTCCGCTAAAATCAATTTTCCCGCGAAAAAGGTACCAAATACAATCAACATTATTTGTTTAAAGAAAAATAGTTAAAGCTAAAATTTTTTCAAGAAACTACTCTCTACTCTATTATATAAAGTTCCGCGTTTTGATACTTGTGATTATGAAAATATTGCGAGAACAGTACACTAAACCGAAATAGAATGTAAAGAAAATATTTAACGCTGGTGCTCAATAATTAATTTTCTTAAAAAAAATGAATAATGAGATAATACTTACAAGTATGTAATTAGCGATCGAAGTTTAAAGAAAAAATCATGAGCATTTTTTTATGAGAGAAAAACTCGTAAAACTGGCAAAGCAAAATTCCGATGTTGTATTTCCGGTTGATGGATTTTGACAGAAGTTTTTATGTTGAAAGACAAAATGCTCGACTATGTCCACACAGGTTAAATCAACAAACCAGTCTTTTTTTTCTACAAAAAAATAAGTTATTTTTTAGAATTTTCCAGACTAGGTTTTACGCTGCTAGCAGTAGAGAATTTAACTTTAAACAGCATAAACAAAAAAAAGAGTTGTGTTTTACAGAGACGCCATTTGGAAAATAAATCAGTTTAAAAAGCAATAAAATAAAAATATATGTACGTAAAAAAAAATACCATTAAATGGAGTGTTAAAACAAACAGACACTAAAGAAGAAGAATATGAAGAAGAGATGTTAAATAGAGAGACAGACGAATGACTGTTTGAAGAACAGCAAGAAGAAAAGAGGAACAGCAAAAAATAAAAAAATACTGTATAGAGAGATAGGTATCAGAATATTATATGGAAGCGATATTCATCTTTTTTTTCTTATTTATTTATTTTATTTTTTTTAAACTCGTGGTAATAAACTGTTCGAATATAGAGTGAGAGCTGATAGCTCTCTAGCTACGCCCCAGACTGGCAACCCAATTCTGGATGTGCAATAAACTAGAACAGGTTGTTAAAAGAGAGAAAAGAATGTGTATATGAACTAATTTAAGCTTTAAGACGTAATCACTCACAATCTGTGGCCGTTGTATGCACGCTTCTTAAACATATACAGCAAGCAGGCTTTTGCAATAATTATGTTTTTATATTTATATATTTATGTTTATTTTTTATTTGTTCCAAGTATTTATTAAAGTTAGTATGAAATTTAAAAAAAAAAAAGTATATAGTTAAGCATACAGAAAAGATTGTATCGGCCGTTTTTGGGGTAAAAATTTCTGCGTAAACATGCGATTAAAAATTTTTAGCAAAGGCTTCTTAGGCTAAATAAACAATTCATAAATATTGACATAATAACAATATTAAAGAAATGTCACATCATTTCATTTTATATCATTTCTCAATCTCTGAATGATAAAATTGTTATAAATCCCGGAATTCATACTATAATTTTAATTAAAGTTACTACCTCAGGTACATAACTAACTTAAAAGGTGTTTGTATCAGTTCATACAGACAGTCAAGCTGTATTTGAAGACATTGTAGTTCATGTGTCTTCATTTCCAAGTTGGTAATAGAATGTTATAGAAGACTGGAAGAGGGTTTTTTCCTTGAAGGATGCACCTCTAGTCTGAGTCAGGTCTTATGGGAATTTTTGGGAATGGCGAGGAGGATAGGTTTGCCCAAATTAGACGCCACTATCCCTTTCATTGGTCCCGAGCCGGTTCTTGGTTTGGCACATGTCTGTCAAGATTCCAGTCATGCAGAGTTCACAGCATTCATCCCCCTATGGATGAGCTACAGTGAATTGTCGGCACTCACAAATGCTCATTTTGGGGGTCCGGACAGGGCTATTAGTGAGATGTTGTTTCATGAACCTCTCTCAGGCTTACTGGTTGGTTCACTTACTGGGCGTGCTGGTTTTGACGAAACTCCTCTAAGTATTGGGGCTTAGGCCAGATACATTTTGTAGAGTTTGTGAGATAGACGAAGAAACACCCATCCATCTTAAGACAGACTGTTTGGGTTGTGAAAAAATTAGGTTCAGGACATTTGATCGGAACAGGATTTCTGTGGAAGAGCGCTTAGCCTGTTTCCTGTTGAAGTTATGGTCGGATTTGTTCGGATTGCGTTTAATCTTAGATTCTGGTAAGATCCAGTTTGTTGTCGGTTTTTTTTGAAATAGCTGTAGGGCACAGTGGGGCTTTGGATGGTATAGGATTGGTCCCTTCCCACAGTAATAATAATAATAATAATAATAATAATAATAATAATAATATTACAGGAATGGAAAAACTATATATTATTCTGAAATCGTACTTTAATAGAAGAGAAAACATTTCAAATAATACTAAGTCTTATATCATAAAATAATGTACATAAAACTATTCAGAAAAAAGTTTTCCTACTTCAGATTTCCTGATTGCAGGCTTTTAATTTTCACTGAAAATGCTTCTCTTTTTCATGTTTCTTGAATGTGAACAAATATTTTTAATGAATAAAATCTATGTTTGTGTCTGTGAACAAAATATCTTAATAAACGAAAAATCGTACTGGATATTCTCTGTTCAGTTTGATTTTACTGAATTTTTAATGCATTTTCTCATGCAATTTTCTCGCTAAGAAGCTCCACTGATTTTCACTAATAAAACGTATAATATAGACTATCGTTTTTATTTGAAACATCCTTCCGAGAATATAGGTTTTTCGGGTGGTTGGTGGTGGAGCTGCAATCATTAAGTTTTTCTCTAAAGGATCATTTTCATCAAGTTTTTCCCTAAAGCATCACTTTTCTACCACTTACCTAATATTAAGGTAAGTTAAATGCTTAGCAATAATTACAAAGCTTGCAGAAAATAAATAAACTGCAAGTGCAATTCTACAATATAAATTTCTGAGTTTTCTTGGATTTTCTCTAAAAAGGCTGCAACGATTTTCTTTAAACTTGGAATCCTAAATAGCATAGATATAAACCTATCACTTTTATTTGACACATTTTTCTGGGAAAATTAATTTTTGATAGTTCTAGAGTGTCCATAAATTAGGCTAAACTTTAAATTACCATAACAAAATCTGAGTGGTAGAAGAAAATAGAAAATTACTGCTGCCATAGATTCGAGTAGATTTTACATATGCCATAAAAAAACAATTTCGTTTTTGAGTTATGCTGATTAACTATATTCTGGCACACACACACAAACGATCTTAATTCAAAAAAATTATTTATCAAAATCAGTTCCTTCAAATTGAGAATTCAATTGCACAAAAATATATCGGTATGGTAAAAGTTCCACTTATACTTAGTAATAAAATAAATATAGTAAAGTTTGAAAGATGATTTTTGAGATAATGCAGGATGAATTGTTTTGAGTCAACAAGTACAGATGAAGCAACTTACACTGGCTAAAATAATTGTGATCTTCATTGTGTTTAAGTTGGCAACGTTGTTGATTAGATATTCGAATAGTATATATGGAAACTGAACTGGGTAAAGGATTAATATTTACTCTCATAAGTGTACTTATCCAAAAATGTAGAATAAACTGGTACTTATTCCCGATTAAAAGAAAACATAGAGATTTTCCACTCCGTAGTGCCATAACATATTCTGCAGAACTATTATCACTAGTTATCGTAAAAAAGCTTTTATGAAATTCCAAAACAAAAAGTGGGAAAAGTCGGGATGTTACAAGGGTTGTATCTCGGTTGTGAAAGCATTCTTGTGACCAGACTCTGAGTCGAACCTCTTTAGAGAACGAAAAATGCCTTAAAAAGGGGGCGTGCGTAAATAACAGAATTCAATGAAAAAAAATGTACTTCATTTATTACCATAGAAACATTAAAAGTACATTCAGAAAACAAAACTGTAATAAAATATTTAAAATCCACTATATTAGGAAGAAACTTGGTTTATTTTTGGGAGAGATCTTGATCTCAGTAGAGACCATTATCTTGCCCAAATGAAATAAAAAACATTTATTCTCTCTAACAGAAATGTTAATTTTACAAAATAAACCGAACAGCTTATTAGAGAAGACTTCTTGAGTGAACTATGATTGAAGGAAACCAAAACAAATGATATCTGAGGAAAAGGCTATTTTCTACTACGAGGTCTTCGAAAAAATAATAGAAAAAGGGTCTGCTACCTGTATCTTCTAAAAGCTTTCGACAGAGCGAGAAAAGGAGACATCCTAGAGGCAATGAGATCAAAAGAAATAGATAGAGAACGTATATTAGCTATGGAAATTCTCTATAAGAAAACTAGAAATGTGGTAAGATTTGCCAGCAATCTCTAAAGAATTCGTGACTACTGCGAGAATCCGTCAAGGCTGTAGTCTCAGCCCTTTATTATTTATTTTGGTGTTAGACACAGGCGTTCACAAAGCAAAGGACGGTATGAAAAAATTTTACCTAGAACATTAAGCATTCGCCGACGATTTGGTTATATTCACAAAAAATGACAGAAATCTTCAGTTTAATATTGAAGCTACAAGAGAAATTGCTGAAGATTAACATGAGAATCAATCCGGCGAAAACGAAAGCAATGAGAGTAGGGAAGAACCCTCACAGGATAAAATACGAGAACAATAAGGATAAATAATGAAAGAATAGAGCAAGTAGACAGCTGTAGGTACCTGGGAGCGCACCTAAAGGAACATGGTAGGCTGTGCCTAGTACAATTTCAGGACGGACTGTACAAGCTAAATTTACAATGAGGCAATTATCGGGTTGAAAAATTTTCCATATGACAAGCGACAGAATATATTAGCAATCATGGAATGTAATCTACATTCTCATATCACAACCTCCTTAGAAATAATTATAGACTATAAAAATAAGGTGTAAATATTATGGTTAAAGTCATTCTTTGAAGGGTAGAAGGAAATGAGATTGCAGACTTCCTGACAAGGGAGGCAATCCAAAGATGACACTTGAATCTCCGAAATCAACACGTATCTTTTAACTTAAAATCATAGATCATGGAGTTTATGGACCAACACATAAAACACAGGTTGGATCCGAAACTGTAACAAACCGCACGGCCAACATTTCAATGCTACCCCAAATATAGATGCAAAAATTTAGAGCACTAATTAATTAACGATCTAATTTAATTCTTAACGGAACAAGGACGAACAGGATATAATTAAAAAAAAAGAAAAATATTCAAAACACACAGGAAATGGGAAACTTGATGGGACTGAAGAGTGAACACTTAAGAATTGGATAGCATTACCGGTTCAAAACAGTTGAAGCGATGTGATATTCGTGGTGACCAAAGAAGGAAGACATGTTTATCTTTCAATATTGTTATTTACGTAATTCTTTTTAACCTACTAGCTGCCTAAAAGATATGATTAACTGAAAAAAAAAGCCGAGCTAAACTTTACAAACAAAAAAGAAAGACAAAGGAAAATTGTCACCTGAATTGGTTCACAGATTGTAATTAAAAATAAAAATAAAAAAATTGAAAATGATTATTATCAAAATTTAAATTTTAAAAAAATAAATGGGAAAATTAAAAAAAAAGGAAAAAAAAAAAGAAGGAAATAATTAACCAAAACACACTTAATTTAAAAATAATTAAACATGAATTAAACATTATTCTTTTGCATGCGATACAAACTAAACTTAATAGAATACTATAAATTTCTATACAATAATAAATATAATATAATTTAAGGGAATTATGCATTTTCATTTATTTTATTGTATTTTTCCTTTTTTTTTTTTTGAAAAATTATTATTTTAATTTTTTAATTTTCATAAAGAATATTAATTGAACATAATGTTTTTCTTAAGATTTTCTTAATGATTACGTAATATCAAATATTTTAATTATATATTTTGTATATAATTTTAATTTTTTAATTTTCATGAAGAATATTAATTGAACGTAATATTTTTCTTAAGATTTTCTTAATGATTACATAATATCAAATATTTTTTCTTTATGTATTTTTTCATACAAAAATATGAAGTGAAAATCATAACGAAATAATGGAAATAAAGAATAACTGAAGGAAATCATGGGAAAAGCTTTTTAGATATTACTACAAGATACAGAAAGCTTTTTGTTTATATTTCTAAAAATCAAGTTAGCATTGAAAACAGCTGATTATAAAACAAACAAAAAAAAACTAATTTTAATTATATTAAGAAATATGAACCTACCTTAGAAAAAATTAAAGAAGAAGAAAAATTCTTAGTATATTCTTATGATTTCTTGATGATCGTGTTACCCACGAGTATGTTTCAAAATTAATAAAAATATTGGAAGAAGATATATAGTAGACACAATTATTAGGAAGCAAATATAACAAGGGGACTTGATAAAACAAAGTTCAGCCTATGGTGGTTATACGTGGTGTTAGCATTATTATATTCCTACTAAATAGGGGGCAGGAACTTACTGATAATACGCTTGCGCCGCCTCCCCTTTTTTTTTTGATAAAGCCGTCTCCGCCTCCAATATATAGCGCAAGCGCGATATCTGTCACTTGAAAATAAAAATTAAAAAAAATATCCAGATAAGACCACCTACCTCTTACACTCTCACTCTCTCTCTCTTTTTCAAACACACGCACACATACACTTATTTTCTATCTCGCTTTCAATCGTATCTCTTCATATCTCTGTGTGAATGTCTGTATATATGGGGTTATATGACAAAATGCTATGAAGATGATTTTTATCGGAAAATCATGTGCCGCCAAAAAAAAGCTCACCTCATGCTAATTTTCCATCCCTTAAGCGCCCTTCTATTTTAGGCTACCCTATTTCAGTAGATATCGGGAACATTAATGACATCTAAAGTTGGTAATTTTTAGCTAATAAATAAATAAATTACAAATCTTTAACGCCTAACATGGAAATACGAAATGCTATAGAGCATTGTTTACAAATTCAAAGTACAGACTTGCTGGAATGTCGGGTAGTTTTCAAACGGAATAGTTGATAAAAAAAAATCAAGTTTAGATCTGTTAAGAGTTAGACAACTTCCAGAAATACTTGAAATATTATAACAAGCCCCATTACCAAAAACACTAACGAAATAACAATAGGAAGAACGAAACTTAAATGCAATTATGTTACGTCAAATTTAAATTAATAAATATAGTTACACTTTGAATCTTGAAACACTTCATTCAATTTACGTCAATGGAACATCCATTCCACCAGCTGACCATGTGTCTTATCTTGACTATACTTGGACCTGAAACTCTCACATATGGTTCAAACGCTCTGAAGTCAAAACACATATTAGACTTCTCTCCAAACTGCCCGGTGACTTCTCAAAATTATCGCTTTCCAACAAAAGACTCATCTTACTGAGACCACCATGGACTTATGGACTGGACTGTACGAACTGGCCAAGCGTTTCTAATCTGAACCACATACTTATATAATTTAACAACCCAAACATGCAAAAACAGTGGGTTTCGCCTGGTCAGTCTGCTCTTTCTGTACTTCGAATGAAAAGATTTGCGGAAAAGATACTGCTCTGTGTGTGGCCGAACTTTAAAAGAGTGGTGCATTTCGAATTGGTTCCCGATAGGTGAGCTATCACATCTGCACTCTATTCATCACAACTAGAGAGAGTCCATGCTGTTTTGGCCGAAAAGTACCTCTTCTTAGCAACCGAAAAAAAAGAAGTTCTTCTGCAGCAAGATAATGCAAGACCACACAGTACGCGTTAGACTCCTCCTAAAATTAATGAGCGGGAGTTTGAACTTCTTGCTCACTCCCTTGCTTATAGCCCAGACCTCGCTCTTTTGGACCGATCCAAGGCTCACTTTTTGGGGGGTTAAAAATTTTACTATGTAATAGTACGGGAAAACAGAGCTTGTATTGAATTGTTTGCCTACGAAGAAGAACCTTTCTAGTACCAAAGAGAAATTGAATTACTGGACATAAAAATATGTTGAAGTGATTAATAACAATGGATTATACTTTGAAGAATAAACTGATAAGCCTTATTTTTTTAATACTCATTAAAGTAAAACAGCCAAAAATGCAAAGACTTTTGTTACACCCCCAGTAGAACTATATATATATGTAATTTGTGTAAAAATATTAAAGAAAATCATTGGAACCGTTTTCCGGAAAAATCCCCCCAAAATCTTTCGATTGATTGAATTTAGTCCAAAACCTTATTATCGGATTCCCAATGATTGTGTGAAATGATTTGTGTGATTTTTTTTCCTGTTCTTAAATTATCACTACCCCACATACACATACACGACTAATTTCTAAAACTGACATTTTGATGCTCAGGGTTTGTTAAAACACTATTTCCGGTGAAAACACAATTTGGAAAATTTGATACGATCGTATTTCTTACTCTTTCTTACTAGGAGGAGTAAGGGAAAGTAAAATTACTATATTTGTGTACCTAAAAAAAGCTTGGCGGCGGCAGGCCATAGTTTGAGGTATGGCTGGTTTAGAATAACTACTCCTACAATTTTATAATCTATAGCTCTCCAGTATAATAAAACTGCATTTGTTATTTGCGCCGATTCTAGTGTAATGGTTGCTGTATCGTTAAGCTTGGGCCATTTAAAGCCCCCTACGAACTACAATGCAAAGTTAACAGGCAATTTATAAAATGATCACATACAAATAATTGCATTAATAATATTACAGCTTGTTTAATAAAAAACACAACTCACTGATGGACATTCAATATTCCATGGGTAGATGGTGGAAAAAAAAGAAGTGATTACCAAACATTGTGTAAAGATTGTATCGTTAACTGGGTACATTTGAACAATTAAATAGATAATTGGCAATAAAAGGGGTGTTATATTCATTTTCGTGAAGCAGGTGGAAAGATTAAAAGGACCATATGAAAAAAATAAACCTTTCTCCTTCTTGATTTTGTATATAGACAAGATTTAATTTCATACTTGTAGTATATGTGTTCGTTATATTGTTACAAAAACTCTCCCCTTGTTTGTCCCATGTGTATTTTTCTATACTGAAGGGGTGGAAGGTTTTTATAATGCACACAAAGATATAACCTAACTAGCAATAATACCTTTAACAAAGATGTACATATATATAAAGGTAAAGGTAGAAAGATACAAGATATAACATTAGAAGAGCAAAGTCATCTTTTGAAGTCTCTCTCTCTCTCCTCTCTCTCTCTCTATATATATATATATATATATATATATCTCTTTAACGTCATATTTTACAACAGTCTCCGTTATACGTGAAAGTATGGATGGAGGACGGACGGCGGAATGCTGAGAGAGGGGGGACCAGTAATGATTTTGCTACCGCCTCCACTGTCAACTCCACGGAGAGATTGGAGCGGCAATACTAGAGGCAGAAACAAGGTGGCGTATTGGAAGTGTGTGTATATGGGCGAGGGGAGGGTTGGGGACACCCTAAACCCAGAGAGTCCTGGGGCTGCTGGTGGTGTCGCGCCGATCCAATCCTGAACCACCCAACCCCCATTTATTATGATGGTTGTCATAGTAACCAGCCATCTCTCCTCGACAACCAAACATTCAACCACCATGACATCTGATCTTACTCCAGTACTATGAAATGCATTTAATATTAACAATAACTGTCTAGAGTTATTCAAATATTATATGTGTATACATTATAGAAACAAACTGTATAAATTGCTAAACACATTTATGTATATACTCACCGGCAAAAAATTCCGGCCACATGAAAAATTTACTATTTCTATGTATACTTTCCAATTTTTTAATTATTTTTATCGTTCATAAGTTTATTTTCAAGGCTAATTTTCAAAATAAAACAAACAAATAGGATTATATAGGAAATTTAAAATTATTAATTAAAAAAAAATGTGAATCTGGAAAATTTTATTTGCCTATTTTTGTAATTTGCAGTTTTACATTGTTGTTTTAGTGGGATGGTGCTAACATAGCTAGGCGTCTCGGCATGCTCTGAATCAAGCGGGAAATTTCGTTTTTGAGATTAAAGCCCATTAGTTTTGAAGTGCCCTTGCTAGCTGCTGAAGAGTCCCAGGAAGGTGCTATCTCCGATCTTTTATCCGTCTTCCAAGATACCCCATAGATGCTCTATGGGATTTATTTCAGGGGATCGGGCAGGCCAATATAGGAAGTCAATATTATGGTTATTAAGAAAGTCCTGCGCTATGTGGGCTGCATGTGGACGAGCGTTATCGTGCATTAGCACAAACTCCTCACCTAAATCGGACACATAGGGACCACATGTACTTGTAGTATATCCGCCAAATTTCCAAGCAGTAGCATGGGATCTGCTCGAACGATCACTAATTCCGTACGTGTTTGTAAACTGATAACTGCCCAAAAGATCAGAGAGCCTCGTTGGTAAGGCCTAGTAGAAAATTGCATTGCGCAAATCTCTCACCTCTTCTCCTCCACCCTCGTTCACGGCCATTTGACCCACTGCTCGATAGAGCAATTGATATATTGCCGAGCAAACTCAAGGCAAGAAATTCGGTGCAATCTCCTTCGAGCTGCTCTTTCAGAAATCTGAAAACCTCGAACTTCTTGGAGCCGATGAACTACTTCAATAGCTGTCAGATGACGACTTCGTAAAACTGCCAGTAAAACGGTCTTCCGCAGTTCAGAGGTCCTTGGACGCCCTGAGCCTGGCCTTGAGTATGAGCCTGTTTTTCTGCAACGCTGCACTGTATCTTCCAGAGTTTGGTAGGGAACACCAAGAGCAATGGCTGCATATCTGATGTAGCGGGCATCACAATAAGTAGTAAACCACTAAGGGGCATTGAAATTCGAATTTTTAATTTTAATTTTCTTAATCAAGGGACTAAGCTAAAGCGATGTTTAAGCAAATGAAAATCAATACGAACTGAATAAAAATAAACAAATTGATAATAAATGAACACAAACTAGTAAACATTTTTTTGATTTATTTAATTTTTTTAATACCACAAGTGTAATGTACGAAGTCCAATTTACTCTAAAAATGTTAACTATTAATTGTCAAAACAAAATAACTGGTGAAAACAGATTAGACAATATTATATTATTTAAGATGGTTTGGTAATGAATCTTAGTTACAGCCTCAAATTATTTGTTATATTGTTTAAAAGAATTAGCCTATAGCTGGATTCTTTTAATCAATATAACAAAAACAATTAGTTTGTTAAAATAATAAACAGTTACACATAGTTACTTAATCCACCAAAAATAATTTCATCTGGACCTACCTTAACAAGTGGTTTCAAAATTATGAAAATAAATGACATCTTGCTATGATAGAAGGGTGGTACATCTAATTTGTTGGACAATTCAATTAATTATAGAATAATAAAAATATTTATATATGTACAATTAAAATTTATATATTGTTAAATTTCAGATTGTAATAATTCAAAAAAACAAAAAAAAGAGTTTTTTCCCTTGAAAATGACACGTGTAGTGTTGAAACGTCGGGATATAATAAAAAAAATGTAATTGCATTCTAGAAAAATAAAAATAATTTGAGGCTGTAACTAAGGTTCATTACCAAACCATCTTACATAACTAAATAATATAAAACAGCCATAAATCTACACCATATAAATATTATATTATTTATTAAATGTAATTTTTGAAGTGGCCTCGGAATTTTTTGCCGTTGAGTGTAAATAATATAATATATATATATATATATATATTGTATATGTATTTCAGTACATATATATATGTATATGTGTAGTATATGCTGTTATTAATAAATAAATAAATTTGCGCAATCAAAAACCGATGCTTTATTTTCACAGCTGATTTGTAAAACTACATTTTATTCTCTAACTGACAATAATATTAAGAGAAAGTTGCGATCGTGACAGATTTTCGAAATTGAATTCTCACCAAGAAATACATCTTTTCAGCCCCGAAAAATTGGGTTTTAGAAAATGGTCTTTATGTGTGTGTGAACAGAATATCTCAAATACCAAACACTATTTTATGTTTTCTATAAAAAAATTTTACCACTGGTCTAGGACTATGATATTATGATATTATTTGGACTATGAGATTTATTTTCTCCAGAAACTGTAATTGAGAATTAAAGAGCACTCTTTCATTGGACAGTATTGAGAAAAGATGTGCTGAAGTCTTCAAAGAAGAGTTTCATGGATGATGACTTTAAATCGCTGAAAAATTCGTTGTAGAAGAAACTTGAAAGATGTTCTAAAAAAAAAAAAAAAAAAAAAATCACTTTTTTTTTTCATGTTAACGAAACTTTTTTTTAACGGATTTTTTTTTTCAAAGGTTTTCCCTCAACCGAGAAACCTATTTTAGAACTATTTGTGCGTATTATTTAGTCAAGAGATATCCTTTTCCTGCAACCATTCCACTACAAATTCTCCAGAATCTTTCTAGACTTTAACTTATTCCAGGATTCCTAATACCTATATCTCTTATCAGGAGCCTTCGACAACTGGCTCTATTTTAAGTTGCTGATCTTTTGATGTGTCAAAAAATCCAAGCTAATCTTTGGAAGCCACTTGTTCTGGATGTTTTCAAACAAAAGATCATCAACTATGGCAAATACAATGAGTTTGTGTCCAAAACCGGGTTCACTATACTAATAAATTTTCCTTGCATTAATGATTTTCTTTCATTTCCCACTCGTCCTAGAAAACATTTTATTTGTATTTCTTCCCAGTTCTAATTCCACTATGATGGCAATAATACCTTTTTATCGCACTAATATCATACCTTTATATATCGCAAGGCAATGTTACTTTGCTGAGCTACAGGAACGTTCAAGTCATCACTATCAACAGTGTCATTACTATCAACTAGTCAACACCATCTCGTTCAACTGTTGCCATTTCTCTCATTGTCCTCTTATCTTTCTCAATCTATATTAAATCCTTAGGTGTAATTTCTAAACCCTACACTATTAATTATAATGTAGTAGCAATAATTCTGATGGTTGTCCATTCATCTTTATTTCCAAAATAAATCAGATATTCCATACGTCTTCATATATTTATTATAAAACTACTTTTATTATTATTAAACTGGTTTATAAAATAATAAATATTATGTACAATAAATATTTTTAAAATTGGAGAAAAAAAAATATATAAAATAAAGTTCTGTCTGAAGAGTTGTCAATCATCAATGATTTGTGATTAACTTGTCATTCAAACAAATAATAATTGTTTTGTGACAAGGAGAAATTTATAATTGACATACAAAGAGATAGCAATATAGTGGCAAGCAAAATGGAAGACAACAAACATCAACAAACAATAACAACTAAAAGAAGAGTAGACTGACTGACTGACGTACAGACGGCATCTTTGCTACCAACTTTGTTGTTTTGTTATCGGTAAAGGCAAAGTTCAAAAAATTCCCGTTCTTCTTTTTCTTCCCTTTCACTCAAATGCCCCCCCCCCCTCTGTCATTCTTATTTCTTGTAACATACAAAAGAAACCGCCGCCAAGTTGTGTAGCAAAGTGCTACCAAGTCCAAGTTATCCAATACCAGATGTTGGAAGTTTGTAAATGGTCGTACAGTGACGACCCTGTTGACGGACTAGAGAAGTACTAGTTCTTCTTCCCTGCCTGTTCGAAGTGCCCCCCCACAACACACACACTCGCTAGTTACCTCTACATACCTACCACATGTTGTTCCACTCATACAATCATACAATACGAACAACAGCACAGTGATGATGGTGACGATGAAAGGAGAGAGAGCGGGAGAACTGTGATTTTCAACTTTTAAACCTTCTCTCAGTCTCTGCAAAATAGACTGAGCTCTGCCCGATCTTTGCTCAAACTAGGCAAAACACAGACAGCTATCTAGACTTTATACATATTATTTATTTATTATTATTTTTTTGCAATGTGGACATAAGAAAGTAACAAACTTGCAGTTGCTACAAATAATTGTGAAAAGTCTGATACAAAAGGCTACACACTTGATGCTTTCCTTCCAAACAAATTGAAACTGGAAAAGCAATTATTGTCGGCTATTTTAAACGTCCATGGAGTAATCCGAATTATGATTTGGATTCATGATATGAATTATGGAGTAATCCTTCACATTGATTTCGCATAAAATTCCATTTCTAGTAGGATCATATTCTAAAATTTTTTTACTTTGTCTTACTCCTTAATCCTAGAAAGCATTCGAATCGTGTCAGATTGTCGATATCGAGTTTTTACCGGCAATACACGTCCTACGGTCCTCTGAGTCAGAAAAAGTGGTTTTTAGAAAATGATATAGTATGTATGTGAGCTGCCTAGCTCAAAAACGAAAAATCGCAGAAAGTTCAAACTTGTAATTCTGTTTAGGTATCAACCGCCTTGAGATCCGACTGAAAGTTATCTGTCAAAATTCCTCAACCTGATGTACCATTTTACTGATAGATTTTACATTTTTTTTGCAGTTTTCTCAAGAACAGCTTAAACTAAACATGTAAAGAGCTACAACTTTTATTTGAAACATTTCTCTGCGACGGAGGGATAGAATTGAGCTTTCCAAAAGCTTATTGTTGCTTTCTCATAGAACTCTGCAAAAATAAATTTTTTCTTGTAAAAAAGTTTCCAATAAAAATGATAAGCATTTACTTAGATAGATAGTAAAATAGGTTTAGAGAAAATCGTTGCAAACCTTTATCGAGAAAATCACGAAAGTTTAAAATAAACAGTGAAGAAAATTAACAATTTCGGTTGCTAGGTTTTGAGAAAACCTTCGCATCAAATGGTATCAGATGGTATCTAAAAGGAATCAAGTTATCAAGTTTGAGCTTCCTATGTTTTTTATTTCGGACCTAACAATAAAATTTTTTTTTTGGACGCAGGAAGATCTCAAAACAAGTATTTGTTTCTGCAATCGTTAATAATTTACACTAAAATCAGTAGCTTAAGTTCTATTTTCTCTCTCAGACAGTGACATGCTACTTTCTCTCACTTGTGTGTAAAAGTAACATTATTCAACTGTTACAAGCTCGACATCAAACGGCAATACGCGAAAACAAGATCAAAACAAATTCCCAAAATAAAGTGGATTTGAGGTTATATAAAACAGAACAGGTTATAGAGAGAGAGAGAGAATTTGACTTGGATTAAGAATACATTCTTGAGTATGTATTCTAAAGTACACGTTTTCACATTTTTTTTTTTTATATTCATATAAATTAAGAACCAATTTGATACGATTACAAAAGAAATGTAATATTTAACTCTAGAGAAAAGTTCTTTACATTTTCGTACAGTTGCCACACTCACTAGCGCTCGTGTGGGCTAATCTGAAACACGAGTCTGTAAAAGTGGCCCTTTTCTCTCTTGTCGAATAAATAACAATTTTAGATAGAAAATTATACCACTACGTTTTGTGTTATTTTTTTTGGTGCATCTGTTTCTAATAGAAAGATAGTGTATATTACTGGCGGAAGAAAGAATACAAGAGACAGCCGAAATATTTTGGTATATTTAACATAGTACATAGAATATGTGATGGAAGCAAGAAGCAGAAAATAAATATATTTAAAAAAATGAATTTAGAGGCAAAAAGTGGATAATTGGCTAGCAAAAAAGTGAGAACCGTTAGTGAAAGGCAAATCACTTGACCAAAATCTATTGTAAAACACCCCTTTTGAATGCGGCAAAATTAGTATAAATAAGAGACCAACAATTGAAAGGTTAATTCAGTCTTATGTAGTCAGTCTTATACACACAGCCAATGAAGTCACCAACTCATTATTTTCAAGAAGTGTTCTACACTGTCACTTTCTCCGAAAGTTTATCTATCCTAATTTTATTATTAGTTAGTTAGTTTTTATGTATAAATATCTAAGTCATTAAATTAGTTGCCCTTAATCTTAATATTTTTAAGAATTATGGAATTATGGACTCAAAGCAATTATTTTTACATATGGGACAGATTAATGTTGCTAGTTCTTGTGCTATTCTACTAAACAGATCTAAAGACACCATTATGGGAACTTGATGCCAACATTGGGCCCGTATTAGGGCCCACAGAAAAAAGACTATGTTTATGTTTATTAAAAGAACACACCTGCGACATCATAGACAACACCCATTATAACTTACTTCTAGTCATTAGACTTACAAAAACATATGCTATTAGCGATAGTGTATATAGTTTTTTTAAAAGTACTTCTAATAGTTTTACCAACTGGATGTAGTACCAAACTTAATATGGAAACTATTTAAATTATTTTTTATATTATTACTTCGTCGCACATTAATTTTCACGAAACTAGAAGTAGAAAATGTAAAAAGGAAAAGAATACTAATTGTCCTACATAAATAAGGCTGCTAATGTACAATAAAACTACATAATTATGTGACAAAATTGTTGTTACTATCATTTATAATCAGATAATAGTAATTACGATCAACTAAAAATACCCTCATATAGTTTTTTTGGGGGGAGGGGACAGGATAGGGGAACAGAGAAAACAAAGGTCTCTCTACCAATTAACAATAATATCAAAACTATTTAAGTTCAACAAAAATAGTTAATATACTAAAAGGTGATATAAGGGTATTATAATATCTTCAGGTAACTGAAATATATTTTATATATATATATATATATAGAGGAGGCATTGTGTCAATTATCTTACGCCCAGATGTCATTGTTAGAGCATTAGCTTGATAGGTTATGCAAATTTTATTTAATAATTTTGACAGGCTAAAGGCGCATCAACGTCTATCGTCATTTGGCGCCCGGAGCGTTCTCGGTGCCTGGCATCCTGCAGAGAATGTTCTCTCGTTGCAGACAACACTGCCCATTACCGGACAGTGTACTGTAGAGGGTTTTCTAGGGCGAGAAAAAAGAAAATCTAAGTGCAGTACTGCTAACAGTGATTAGCCAGTAGTACATGCTTCATTTATTATAGGGATTTTGTTTTAAAAGTAGATTTAGATACCCAAACTTGCTTTTATAAATACTGAAGGGCACTTAAGAGAAAACATTTTGACAAGTGCAAACAAATCAGGTTAAATAAGTAATTGGTGTAAATGCTGCTATGAAATACTTTTATTTCATAATAGGTTATTCTTTTGCACGTCCTGTGAGTCCAGTAAATAGGAAACTATAACATCAAAATTCCTTCCACCAAAAACAAATTTTACCCCCTAGCATTTCTTCTTCAGATTACCAATAATAATCTGATTTTCGAACACAAAACTCTAATGACAATTGTTCCGAATTTCTTTAAGTTCACCGCCTTTTCTCATAAAGTCATTTATACAAAAAAAAACAACGTAGCAATGCTTAGTATGACTGGTGTTAGTATGCTTGGTATGCTTTATAGTAGTAAGGTTGGTAAGCGTACTAGTAGATATAAAAAAAGAAGGATATATAACTCCAAGAATTTAAGTATGAATTATAATTTAAAGCTGAATTAGTGTATTATATTTAAATTATGCTTTTGGAAAGCATTTAATTTTGTATATGATTAACTTCAAGTAAAGTAATTGTTGAAAATAATTAATAAGAAGAAAATATATTAATAAGAATTAAGTTGACACTGGCTCGGGATAGCGTTATTTTGGTTAATAGTGCAAAGATGGGTGATTATCTAATTCGAATGCCTGATTTTTTTTTTTTTTTATTTTAAGAAATTAGACGGACCAGGAAGTAATAAAAAGGTATCCAATCATATATCCCCGTTCCTGGAAGGTAAATGTAGTGTGTGAGGTGAAAATATAAAGTTTGCCAAAGAATGTGGTTTGCCGTTATCATTCTGCTTAGAAAAGTGTGTGCAGGAATAAATCGAATCGGTGGGGGTGAAAAAGAAGGTGCCGGAGCGACCCCCCCCCCGACTGACAGATATAGAATAAAATTCTTCTTATTTTATTTCCTTTTATTTGGTGTTTTTAAATACAAATTAACCTGTAAATCTGGTTGAAATTTATGCCCTGACCGAATATTTTTGAAAATCATTCAGCTAATCTCAGACATTTGAGTGTTAAACGTAAAGTTCAAATTAATGCAAACAAATGAAAAATAGGGAAACTAAAGAGCTTTCTCAAATACTTTCTTGTTAGTTAATATTAAATAGACGTCTAAGTTAACACGGACGTACCCTCTGTAATGACATTTTAGATTTTAGTTCAATTCTCTTCAGTACAGGTTATTGATATATAATTACTTGAATCATTGTATTGAAAAGCAATAGAAATAATCAAACATAAATATAAACAATACTTGAGTTTCCGAATTGAAACCGCGTCAACCAGTCGGCGAAACGTCGGTTTCTAGCTAACCACTGACGTGATCTCTACCCAGAAACTTAAGTGTTTTTCATGAAAGGGGCCGCGGTAACCTTAATATAAAATTTATATTAAGTATAAAATACATATAAACATTCAGTTTTATTTTTATTTTTATAGTTGATAGAAGTAATAATATAATATTATTATAACAATTCAGAATAGTGGTAAAAAATATGCATTAATCCATATCATAGGCATGTTTCAAAAAATTTGTTGAAATGTGTGAAGAATCTGTTCCTTTTAGGAATTTTTTTTATATTTTTTTGACCTGACCCCCGACATTTCACAAAGAAAAAAAAAATTGACGTATTTGACCTTCCCCTTAAGCCCTACGCGCTCTTTATCTTACCCCATATGTCATAAAGTGTGGTTTACCTAAATAGAAGAAAGGCTAGGACCGCTGGCGCCTTATATATAAGGCACGTGGACAGTTAAGTCCATTCTGGTCAGAGTATAGAAAGACAGAGAGAGAGTGAGTGAGACCCCCTTTTTTGTTGGATGTCTCCGGTAGCAAAAGAGATGGAAGAGGTGGGACACATGTGTGGTGGGTCGTTCATCATCAAAAGTTTCTCATATGTGACCGCTTCCCCTCCGAGGTTCTTGTTTTGTAGCTTTGTAAGTAGATACTAAGCCCAGGCTTAAAGTCTCAAATGTAAACAAAACATTGTTAAACATGGATGTAACGGAGAAATACTAAAGAAAATGAGTTCGAACAAAATCTTTGAAACTTTTTATCAGTAAACAACCGAAGTTTCTCGAGCTGTTTTCTTCAAGCTTATTGAACTGACGAGGTTCGTAAAATACTTAAGTAAGGGGAAAATTTGGTCATTTGGTCGATGTAACACTAGTACACTTTGCCAGGTAGTGGGAAAATAACATTTTGGACGAGTTCATTGCATACTCAACCTTTCCAAGTACATAAACTTGTCAGTTGAAAATCTGCTTATGAAACATGATTTGCACTTATTACTTATATAATGTTAAGTTATACGTTATATTTCTTTATTTGCTTTAACTTTACAAAGGGAAAGTTATTAGCATAGGAATTATTAGCCAGAGAACAGATTAAATTACAATAAACAACAGTTCAAATTGATTTGTGACTAAAATTTTACAAATTAGAATAGAAGTATACAACTAGAATAGAAATAAGTCATTCAGAGAAAATTTACATTTCCCCTGAATAACAATGGATTAGTCTCAGGTCTGGATTTTGGTTCTTCTTTGGGATAGCTATATGGGGGCCTAGTGGGGCTTTGGAAAGCGTAGGGTTTGGTCCCACCCCACAGACGAATAATATTTTAATAAAAACCGTCAACCAGAAATACGACTTTATTGAATTTTTTGGTGTTTTTTTTCTCGAGTTTTTCTCGAAAATGGTTCCAACGATTTTAAAATATCATTTTTCCAGAAAATAATTATTCTACGGGGGTTTCCTGAGTACTACGGGGGTAGGTAAATTTAAAATGCTATTTGAGAGTTTTGCCATATTTTTGTGAGCTTCCTGGCGAGAGAAATTATAAACTTTCTGAACCATTTGTAACAACACTGTAAACTCATTAATCTAGTAAAACACTTCCCAGTTTAATTAAGTCTTTCCAAACCAATATTAAACGAAGCTGATCTAATGAGATATTTTGACCAATTACTTATCACCAAACTGGTCCAATCATCAGATTGGTGTGACGAAATACCAAAAAATATAATTCTTTAAGAAGAAAAGAAGCGAATAGGGTGTATCTCCGTGATTACTCTTCATACAAAACTATTCAGAGGAAGTTGGAAAAAATAGAAGAAGATAGAACGAACGAATGAATGAGACAGAATGAACGGGAAAGACGGAGGAGCGAGCAAGATAGAAGGTGAGCAGGGTGTTTCATGAATTGACTGTAAGTGCCTGAGGCTGACCTGTACGGTAATATTTCAAACTTGTTCCGCCATAACTAATACTATACGTGCACACTAAATCATCCTTTATTTATTTAGATGGCATTGGTTAGCTAGTAAAGAAGGCCGGAGGAGATGACGGAGGAACGGATTCCAAGAGATGCAAGTATATATTCTTTTCTTTCTTATTTTTATTTGTTTCTCTCACAATGTCTGGATGGATGGAGAACTCATAATGTTTTGTCAAACAGGTATGATTACTTTTAATATATATATTTTATTACTATTATTTATTACTTTTTATAGATTTATTTATCTATTTATTTACAAATATGTTTATTTCATTTATTTATTTATTTATTTTAATTGAAAAATAATATCTTGTACATGAAATGTTTGTTAAGAAGAAGTTATATGCATAAATATTTTGGAAAAGACGTTTTTATAGTTTGTGAAACTTCGTCCTAGGTACATCGATAACCGGAGACAAAGGGACTGCTGGCGCTGCGAACCTCCTGAACCGTCCAGAAGACCTCAACAAAGTACAAGGCTGGAACGTACAATGTTTGCTCAGCACTGGCACAAAATAAATGAAACCATCGTTTTAGATTTGTCTTTCGTTTGCCTTTAGCGATCTTTGCTTCCAGTTTCAGATTTGTAAAATTTGGCTTAATAAATATTATTAACCCTGTATTTTTGCTGGATTTAAACATAGTTTTTAGTTCAAATAATAATAAACGTCATCTCTTAGCTTGTGGGAGAGAACAATTTCAAGAAAGATAACCGGACCAGCTTAAAAAAAATTGGAAGGACTAGAGGACAAGGACCAATCAAGATTTATGGGCATTATAAGCGGCCAATTAATGGAACCGATAGCCAGCGAATTTGCAATAGAAAATCAGGACTCAATGTTTTATTAACAACCGCATCAAGACGCCATTACCGCGCAACAAGACGTCAACTGTCATACTCACAACAGCGTATTGGCGAATGGGCTTCAACCCTATTGCCCACCAATAGTTTCTTTGAGATCCATTGATCAGGTATCCTTTCGACATGTCCCACCCACCTCAACTTGCTTTTCTTGGCAATAGCCACCAGATAGAGAACATTTGTCGTAGTTCTTCATTCTTCCTTAATCTCTATTGCCCATTCTCCCAGACAGGTTCATATCTTCTTCTGAATACTTTCCTCTCCCATATGTTAAGGATTCTCTCTATTTCCTTCTTCAGTACCCCGGATTTACAATCATAAATGACAACTGGGATTATAATTGTCTTATATATGAGTACCCTAGCTCTGTTTGTTAAACCTTCAATATTTAAATATTTTTGAAGGGCAAAGAAGCGTTTGCTGCCCGCAGCCACTCTGACTTCAATCACCTCCAGCATTCCATTACTTTCAGTAACCAATGTCCCAAATACTTAAATTGGTTCACCATCCGGAAGCTAAATTCTCCAACTCTGCATGTCTCTTCAATTCTTCCTGAATTCCCTGATGTCTTTATATGTTTTTTCTGCATTCATTTGTTGACTAAACTTCTTTGCCACCGCCTCAAATTCCAGAAAAATGCCACGACGTCATTCGCATACGCTTGGTGTTGCGACACTATGTTGGATATGGTTCGTGCGAATAGCACGAATGGCTACTTCAAGCGCTAGGTTGAAGACTATGGGTGGAAATCGGTCACCTTGTCTCAAGCCATCCCTAAAACCAGAAATATAGTGGACAGCAACCATTGGAACTTAATCTTACAGCTTTAAGTTCTTCTAAGTCCATCTTTAGCATAGAAAACTTATTCACAGCTAACTACATGTATTTACTACATTATACTTTATAGTAAGTAAAGCCAAGACTAAAAAGTCCGTCCAGGGACAGGTCTGAGTGTGCCCTAGGTCGTGGGTGCCACAATAGACCGATGGCGTAGTCTTGGTAGCCACCCCCCCCCCGCCTATAGAGTCTAAAGTAAAGTCCAGTAAAGTAATGCATAATTTTTTTTTTTTTAAAATGAGACCCGCCCTCCCCGTTTTCAATCTAATCGAATGCATAATTTTTGAGGCAGGCCTACGTCCCAACTACCAAAATTAGGTGTCGTGGACGTGGACATTTTTTAAACGATTATAAAATTTAGCAGTTATTCGCAGGACTCGAACTGGGGATCTCCCAGTTACAAGTCCATGCTCATAACCCCTACACCAACAACTACCCCAATTATATTTTATACTTTACATAGAATAACGGAGTAAAATAAATGATAAAAATTAAGAAATCAACAATAAACTATTTTTCATTCACAATATCTCATTTAATGAAATTATGAATAAAATGAAACAAGAGAATTATGATGACGTAGCAGCAACCAGGCGGCCAATTGTGAGAGAGATAAGAAATCTTGTTTTTCTTAAGATGTTATTAACATTAATAATTATCGTTCATTATTTTATTTTATTATATTTTATTTCTTACTATTTTCGAGTAGTATGTGCGAGTTAATTAGCGTTAATAAAGAACAGTAAAAAAAAAAAAAAAAGTTACTATTCTACAGTATTATAGTGATGATAGAGCAACATTTAGAGCTAGAAGATTGAGATAGATACACAGAGATAAATTGAAGAGAGAGAGAGAGGGAAAGAGTGATATGTATTCATTCTCTTTCTTCTCTTCAATTTGTTCGTCATGAAAAAGAAAAGTCTACAACTAATTACGTCATTAATTACACAGCATTTAAAACAGGGTATGGTAGTTGTGTGATAAGGTGTCGTTGACAGGTTGTAGTTTTATTTTATTAATATTTTTTTTTTTATTACTATTTTGTCGGTTATAATTAAAATATTTATAATAGAGAAACCCCGTCCACGACATCTAATTTTACAGAGATAACGTTATCTAAGTGAACGATTTTTTTTTTTTATCTAAAAATGTATTGAGCAAAATCATTGGTTTTAAAAAAAAAAAAATCTGGTGTGAATCATTCACACACACACGACTTCCTCTCACTCTAATAATACAATTTTTTAAAATTGCAAAAATTTAGAAACTTGTAGATATCTGAGTGACTGAGAGCAGTGAGTGAGAGTGAAAATCAGTTTTAGTAGGAAAACGTTACAAATAAACGTGATACGTTTTTATCCGTGCAGTGCTTTCCAGCTTCAAAGAAAATCGCGAATAACTGAAAAAAAAAAAAATCCCTTCCGGTTGATGGATTTTTTCATTCTGAAGAAGATGTGATGAAGTACCTCAACGGAATGCCAAGTTTGAGCTTCCTACCATTTTTTGTTTTTGGGATATTTTGTCTACACGCATATAAATAAATACCGCTGAAAAGTTTTTTCGAACCAGGGTACCACAAAACATGCATTTCCGGACTCAATTTGGAAAATTGGACGCGATCATCATACTTTCTCTTAGAACTAGAATTAACAGGAAAAGAAAACAAAACAAAACAAAAAAGCCAGTTTTAGGAGATTAGTGAAAATGAATTACCTCAAAAGGAATATTATCATTAGAGAGGATAAGGTAATTAAAGCTAAAGGTGAATAAAAGCAGAGTTAGGCCAGTTATGAATGGGTGAAGGCGGGTTTGTAGAATATAGGCCGATAAATAGAAAAACGAATAAGCGAACAAGTAGAAAAACAATTCAGGACGCAAAAATGAAAAAAATGTTTCTCATTTCAATATAAAAATAATCACGGTACGGAACATTCACACAAGTTTCTCTTGCTGCAATTTACATCGTTATTATAACTAATATTCACTATCTCTTACTCCTAGTAAAAGGGTATCAAATTTTTAAAATTGAGTATTCAAAACAATACTAAAATATAAACACACTTCCTCTCCTGTTCGTCATGAAAATGGTTCATGTACCAGATCTGATCAGGAAAAAGCTAGCTTGTTTGCCTCAAATCTGGCTTCAGTATTTACTCCTCATCATGACTTAGTAAACATTCAACATGACGAACAAATAACCACTACCTTTGTCATTACCATATAAATCCTTTACGTCGAACGAAGTTCAAAACGAAATAAGATCACTTCTATAAAGAAATCTCCAGGATATGACCTTATAACAACGATTATTCTTTTTAAACTTCCTAAAAAAAAGCTATAATGTTCATTGCCTACATTTTCAACTCCGTTCTTCGGACCACTCATTTCCCAATATTATGGAAATTTTCTTTTATCAAAATGATTTCCAAGCCCAAAAGACCCACTCATAATCCTTCTTCTTACCAGCCTGTCAGCCTCCTTTCCATTCTTGGAAAAATCCTTGAAAAGCTCCTTGTTAAACGCCTTCACCATATCCTAGAACCACTTAATATCATTCCCAATCACTAATTGGCTTCAGATCCTTTCACTCCTCCATTCAACAAACTCACCGCGTTATAGATACCATTGCCTCCGCCCTTGAGAGCAGACATTACTGCCCAAATATCTTTTCTATTATCTATTATAGATATTGACTAAGCCTTTGCTAGGGTATGACATGAAGGTCTTTTGTCAAAGCTCAAGGCCATCTTTCCAAACACCTTTTATCTTATCCTAAAATCGTACCTTACAGACAGATTTTTTTCAAGTTTGTGAAGGCACCTCTCTCTCTCAATCCACGCAGGAGTTCCTCAAGGGAGTATTCTTGCACCTTTTCTATGCCTAACATACAGAGCTGACATTCCCAATCACCCAAACACTTTAGTCTACACATTTGCTGATGATAACGCAACCTCTCCCCGAACCCGGATCCTTCAAAGCTTCCCGAGCTCACCAATCTCACCTTACAACCCTCGAGTCCTGGCTTTTAAAGTGGAAAATTAAAGTAAACATTTGTAAATGCAAATATGTAGTGTTTACTCTAAATCGCAAAACTCTTCTTCCAATTTACCTCAATGGAATACCTATTCCGCCTGCTGACCATGTGCGCTACCTTGGACTATAGTTGGACAAAAGACTGACCTGGAACCCTCCTCAAGGCTCAAACGCTCCGACGTCAAAATACGTTTTAGACTTCTTCCAAACTGCTTCGCAAATGCTCAAAATCATCGCTCTCCAACAAAAGACTCCTTTACATCTCCTTACTGAGACCACCCCGTGGTGGTTCGTACTTACGGACTGGAACTTTACGTAACTGCCAAGCGTTCTAATCTGAACCGCATCCAATCCAAAATCCTCCGCCAATTACTAACAGTCCTTTCTATGTATCCAACCTTACCTCCACACAGATCTCAATATTCCTTTCGTCAACACTCTGGCTAATACCATTTATAACAGATTCCACAATATGCTCCTATCACACTCTAATTCTTTAGCCCAATCCCTCACCTCACATTCCCTCCCTGGAAATCCTCAATGATGCTTAAAACGCCGTTGGCCTCGCGACCTTTTAAACAGCAGGTAGTCATCACTGGATGACTACCAATCAAGTAATAAGTCATTGTAATTATTTCTTAGCTTATTTACGTTTGTAAAATTAATTACAATTGTAAATTTCAAATAAAGACTTAAAAAAGAAGAAGGAAAAAGAGTATTCACCGAAAATAAATAGGTATTTTGAAGTCTTCTGAGTCTGAAAAAATTATTTTTAGCGAATGGTCTGTGTGCGTGTATGTGTGTAGAAACTTGCAGGAAGTTGAAACTTGGAATTTTCCGTTTAGGAACATCTGTTTCGAAGATTTCGAGCAAAGTTCATCAAGTGGAAGTGCGACTTTATTGAATTTTTTTTTCAGTTTTTCACGCTTTTCTTGAAAATGCCTTTAACAATTTTCTTTAAATTTCGTATACTATCTACACACAGAAATATCTATCACTTTTATTTGAAACATTTTCCAGGGAAATTTTTTTTTTGGGGGGTACTGAGGGACCAGGAAAAGTTTTCTTTTAAAGTACCACTTTAGTACTTTGTATGTAAGGTTCTACCGTCAGTTTAGTATGTATGGTTCTACCGTCTATATAATATTGCTATACATTACAAGCTTTGCTAGAATTTCTTTATCTTAAGAAACTCAGTTAACCAGAAGTGCGATTTTAATGAGTAAGTTTTTTGAGTTTTTTTTTTAGAATTATCTCTGAAAAGACTATAACGATTTTATTTATTTATTTATTTATTTCTATTGTGTGATTCAAGGGATCTCAAAACGTGTATTTCCGGTGAAATATCGATATAGAGAATTTGATACCATGGTAAAACTACTTCTTACCAGCAGCCAGTCACTAGTAAAGTATTAGTCACACTTTGTTTCCAGCCTTCGGCAAAAGGAAGTACCTTTCTTTCAAAGAAATAACCATTTAAAGTTTGTAATATATATTTTTGTTTCCTTAAAAATACTATAAAAAAGACATGGACCATCTGTTTTTTTGTTTTTTTTGGATGTTAAAAAAATAAGAACAGAATACTAGTTTCGAACCAAAACCTTTTTTGGAAGGTCAAGCCAAAATTAGCTACTGCATGTGTACATGTTGAATAAGATAATAAGAGTAATGCAAAGAAAAAAAGAAACTTCCTAGTTTGTTATGATAAAAAACATATGAGTAGGAGAGAGAAAACACATACGACAAGAAGAAGAAGGTGTAACGTCACACTTTTCACTACTGATGAACTGACAAACAAAACATTACGCGGCATGTTGCCATGGTGACTTGTACAGTAGATATGTCACCTTCATTTTCTCTAACGCTTACAATGTATATATATATATATATGTGTGTGTGTCTAGTGGTACTATTTCTACATTACTACTACTTAGTTAGTATTATACATCCTCTACACTATTTAGACATGTTACAACATGTTTATGTTATTTTTTTTTCTGTTCTATCTTCCTCGCACTTTCTCACTCTCTCCGTGTCACACACATAGCGCTGTATATAACATAAACATCATCCCATATTATGTTGTTTACCAAAAATATTATCATGTCACTCCAATTCACCCTTTCCATTTCCCCGTCTCTCAAACACTACAATCATACTAGTTTCTAAATATAGTTCAACTATATTACGTTAGTTCCACGCCCACCCACACATAAACACAAACACACACGCTCTGACGATTTTTTTTTTTGTTAACATTGTTCCTCTCTACCCTAATTAAGTTTTTTTTATACTTTGCTCTTACTATTGCGATCGTGTCAGATTCTGGAAATTGAGTTTACACAGGAAATACATGTTCTGAGGACTGCTGAATACGAAAAAAATGTTTGTTTTTTTGCAAATTGTATGTATGCATGTATGTATGTGTGTCTGCATCTGTTATGAATACAATATTTCCAAAAATGAAAAATTGGGTAGAACCTTAAACTTGGAATTCCATTTAGGTACTACCCACTGCATCTGACACGAAGATTTGGGTAAAATGCATCAACCGGAAGTTCGCGACTTTACGAATTTTTACCAATTATAGGATCTAAAATTAGTGAAATCAGTAAAAGAACTTCGTGCAAGCATAGTTTTAACAAAGGAATCCTATATTTCCACTTATTAAATTATGAAAAACACACATACGATAGTTTTGATTTGAATTTTTTCCCCACCCTTCTTTAAAATTAACCAGCCTGATTGATGAGGTAAAGGGAGAGAAAAAAACACCACTGCCTTTTCAATAATTTCAATATCCCCCTCGCGCTCACTCTCTTACACACTCCTTCCTTGTTGCTTCCAATGGTTAATATAATGTAAACGGTATATATATATATATATGTCTATGTTTTCAGGTAGGTGTTACTAAATATATTATACATATATAGAGAGGAGACAGTGAGAGTGAGAGGGGTTAAGAATTTTGTAATAAATAATGAAAAAGAGATGAAGAGTTGTTGAAAAACTGTTTTCTATTGGGAAGACTTCAACACACTCTTGTGTGTATACAGTGGAAATAGTGGTGAAAGAACTGGCAATAGGAAGGTTATATTGCCTCAGGTTATATGGATATAATATACTTGTGTTTTAGTGTATATATATATTCTTTCTCTATATATAATACTAATAATATTCATAGAATATATTTGTAAACAAATGGACAACATTGAAAAAAGAAATAAAAATATTTAATATATATATATATATAGCCTTTTTTTTCAAGTGGGTGTTTTCATCTAGCTAATAAACTAACTTCTTTATTATTAAGTATAAATATTAATAATGTAAGTATTTAAAAAGAGAAATACACAAGTGAGAATGTGTTCTCTCAGAGAGAGCGAGAGAGCGAGCGAAGAGAAAGAAATATTAATGTTTTACCCGGTAGTATCCGGACTGAGGGCGTGGTCAATAGTAATAATTTTTTTTCCATTTCGCTTATTCAAATATAGACAGCTCTCTCACAACAAACCGATAAATATTTGCAAATTAAATTTCAAATGCAAATAAATATTTATCTTAGGTTCTGGGCCATCGAGATAGTCTTTTATAGTAAGGATTTCGCTCGGAATCTCAGGGTATAAATACATAGTATATATTCTCTGGATAAATTTGAAGATTAAAAAACATTACAGTATTGTGAATGTGAAGAGATTACCACCTGAAAGACTTCCCAAAAATGCTTGAGTGGGAATTTGAATGAGAAGACGCAATGAACAGGCATTGTTTGTTGTGGATCGATGATTGAATTACTAGGAGGAAATGGACTCCCAAGACCAAGTAAATGGAAAAATAGAAACGATTGTGGCAACTGTACGAGAATTGTAAATGAACTTTACTCTCACGTAAAATATACTATTACTTTCTCTTACTCCCGGCTGTTTTTAGGGGGTTGGACAGAACAAGGAAACTTAGGTTGAGACAAACTAGACTTACTGAACACTCTTCATAGTGAGAGTATGCTAGCGTTAGAAGAGAGTGACAGACTGACTGGCAGAGAGAAAGACAGTGTAAGAACGATGGTTGTTGAACATTGATGGTTGTTCGAAATGGTGTTTGAATGAGAATGTATTGATGATCACGCGCCCTTTTGAAACGGGCGGCTGGACTAGTCCCTGTACTCTTTAACTTGCCCTTCCAATGCCCATATACTTATCCCTAGATTGCCCTCTCTGAGTCTTAGTAGGAAGATATGTAGATCCCTTGCAAAAAGGTATTCCAATCGTGTCAAATTTTCGAAATTGAGTTTTTGGAAATACATGTGTTGAAGTCCTCGGAGGGTAAAAAAGAAAAATGTCTTTAGAATGATCTGTATAAATTCCAACGATTTTGTTTACTTTCGTATATTATCTACACACAGCAATACTTGATTACTTTTATTTGAAACATTTTCTTGGGTAAATGATTTTTTATGGAGTTCTTAGGGAAAGGTAGCGTTTTGCTTTCTTCTAAACTACCACTTCAGTACAATGTATGGTAACTGCCATCCTCATTAATAACCATTAAAAATATTGGTAGAATTCCAAATTTGAAGAAAATTCGTTAACCGGAAGTACCGGAATTTATAGAATAAGCTTTTGAGTTACAACGACTACAACAAATTTTCTTTAAACATTGAATGTTGAGTGCACAGATAAAAATTTATAACATTTATTTAAAAGGTTTCTACGAATTTGTGGCATTAAATTTCAAATGTTATTTAGTTCCTACAATGCTGTTAACGCTGCCATCTGGACTATAATGTAACTACATTAAAATGACTACCTGAGCCAAGGGGGCCTACCAGCATGCAACCTCACCCTTCTATGTTTATGTGAGAGCTCTAAAAAATATTTCAAGTTCAAAGAAAATTGATAAATTTTAATTTTCACTAAGAGAAAGTTGACTGAGAATGTTTCACACCATATTTTCTCAATGAGTATTGAAACTATTTAAGCAAGCTGGTAAGATCTGCACGGTAACCTCTATGAGAATATCATAAAAGGGGAAAATTCCCTTCAAAAACGTTGTGGAAGTTTAGGTTAAGCTAAATTATATTATATTTTCTGAAATTTAATTTATTTCATAATTTCGAATAGTTAAAAAAAATCTTTAATTTAGGAAGTTCAATTTTATTTTAACATTATTAATATATTTTTTAGCGCTTCACCCAAATCTAAAAATCGGTTGAATTGAAAGGTGGCAACATTGTATTTTACTTTTAATCTATAGAGATTATAAATCACTTTTTAGATATTAGTATAACTATAGTCACTAATTTATTGGAATAATCAGTTAATGTAACAAAAGTAAATTGCCGTGAATAAAATAAAGAGGGAAAAAGTAAGAAATTATAGAAGATAAGGTTCACAATCCCATAGGGGAAATGGTCTAAACACTTCTTCAGGGATTCTGGCATTCCGGCCTAGGCAACATGAACAACACTTTCACTGAACGCGTTTCACACCTAGGGTCTGCGGAAGAAGTTAATGTATACAATTACTTGGGTTTAGACAGCATTTGCAAGCAAAAAATTCTAGTTCATCACCACCTATGCATACTTCACAGACGACTATATTAGTAGATATAATAAGCCGATTCTAGGCAAGGGACTAATGGTGACAACTTGGTCTGGTTAAGAAGGTAATAGTGTAGGTAACCTTAACAGAACTTGTTAAACTTCATCTTCATTTCAGCAGTAAAGTACAAAAAAAAAACTTTGTGAAACACTCATTCGCTTTTTTCTTACTGTAATTAATATACATTTTCTCTAAACATGGTAATTTTAACTCAGTTGCCCAAACATAAGCAAAGAGGTGGTGGTGAGGTATATTATTTAGCAGAGATGGCAGATAGAAATTGAACTGTTTACACTGTAATTCAGCAGGCAGTGCTAAAACATTGCACAAGCTCAAATTAACATTTGAAATATAACGTCACAGATTCCTTCAGAGCCCCCCGCCCCCCAAAAAATCAATTTCCGGGAAAAAATGTTGCAAATAAAATTGATAGGCATTTATCTGTTTTTTAATTTTATTTTTTATTTCATTTCAATTATTTCGACAAAATGTTGTGCTCTTTAAAAGGTTAAAAAACGAGCAAATCTAAAACGATAATCGACAATTTTTTTGGAAAAGTTTCCAAAATAGGGAATCGTTTCATGAACAAATCACTTTAATGCAAATTGATTAGATTTTCACATTCTCTCTTAGAGAGCGTACTGAACTTCTCCATGCAATTAATAAAAAAAGTTACTTCTTAGTTTTGTAGTTCTTGTAAATAAAATGAAACAAAACTGGGCAGCACATAAATTAGAATCAAAGAGGGACAATGTAGTTGAATTTTTTGTGAAGATTGTCAGAGCGATTAGGTTTTATATGAATACTTTGACAGTTGTATTTCTTATTCTTGATTATTCAAATTGAATTTCAAACCCGCCATTTTTACACACATGAATAAATGAATAAAGTTAATCAAAATAAATGATTGATCATAGAGTTTTTGTGTGTGCATTAAATCAATAGTGAGAAAAGTAAAAAAAAAAAAATCAATTCTCCCTCGGCTATAATTTATTACCTGCAATAAATAAATAAATAAATAAATTGATGGAATGAAAGCTGTTTTATTTCTTACACAGTTTAATACATAATAAGATTTGTACATTCATATTCATGGGACAAAATATTTAGATTCATAAACCGTGCTGGACAAAAATGTCAGCCAATCTATCATAATCTGTAGACAGTGAAGGGGAGTATAGACAAAGAAGGTAAGGAGAGACAAACAACCTTTTACCGGATCGTTTTTCTAACGGAGGAATAACTGCCAGCAATTTTCGTATTTCTTATAATTTAGTAAGCTTGAAGAGTACTGACAGGAGGGGCGGAAAAGAATGGAAATATTTATCAGTAAATTATTCATAAAGAAAAAGAGGTTTTCTTTTCAAGGCTGTGTGGAATGTAATAAAAATAAAATTGATTAATGACTATTTTTGATTATTCGAAGCAATCCATCAAAATTTTTTCATTTTCAGCCATCGTACATCTTGTTCTAGTCAGCTAATTTAATATATATACACAATTTACCAAGAAGTCGCACAACTGTTCGATGAGCCAGATATAGTGGCCACTATAAAGTAGGGTAAGTTGCGATGGCTGGTTCATTTGCACAGACGGAGGAGGCGGGAGGTCCCAGGAAAGCTTACTATGAACACGCTGGTGGAATAGAGAAAGGGCCGAGGGGCAGGCAGGCCCCAACTGCAATAGTTAAGGGATATGCAGGACGATTTGGAAGCCATTAGTCAGCAAAGATGACAACGTCGGCAAGGGATAGAGGAAGGTGGAGAGCTGTGTTGGCTGAGGCTCCAGTCCTTCATGGACCGTTTTAGCCCTAGAGCAAGTAAGTAATAAAAAATTACTTGATACCAAGAGAAATATGAAGAATTTTTTGCTCGTGTCAATTCAAAGTAATTATTTTTACACCAGATGTTTACTTACTTTGTTTCTATTATTAACATTAAGCATAATATGCAAAAATAGTGCATATATATGACCTAATTATTTGAAAATTTGCTCAATATTCGCTGTAAATATTAAAAAAAAAAAAAAAAATACTTGTTCAAAGTTTATTAGAGAATGGATTAGCATATAAGATTAATAATAATAATAAAAAAAATTGAACTCTTAATATATTCTCGTCATAATCAATAACAATGATGTTTATTACCTTTCTCCCAACCCATTAATAGAAACGATAATATTAAAAAATAAATATATATAAAAAAAATTCAAGCTGTTGAAGGAAGTTTAGAAAAAAAGAAAACATGTTATATTCATGAATGGAAACTTTGTATTGTACTTCATTCACACTGTTATCCAACCAAGATATCCTAAATATAGGCGAACATCTTAAACCGGTCGATGACCATAGAATAAGGAGAGATTATCGTGGAAATAAAATCTCTGATGTTTACATCATATTTCTTTTTTTGCATTTTTCATTGTTTGTTATATATATTTTGCATTATATCCTTCAAATCAACCATTTCACATATTTTAAAACTATGTTAATTATATTACAATTAAATTTATTATATATTACATAGAATAGAAGTAAAAGTATAAAAATTAAATAAATGCAACATTACGACCCTGACATAACATACATAGAATACTGGTCATATGTAAAATATGACCTTAAATAAATATATTTAAATATATGTAGTTAATGTTATTGTTCTCTTCTGAATTATAATTTATTTTTATTTACACAAGACTTTATTTTATTAACTTATTATATAATTTTCCATTACATAAATCAATTTCAATGTAAATATAATATATAAATCTGATATAAATTTTCTTAATTATTTAAGTATACTTTTGTAAATAGTTTAGCAGTTACATTGTGACTATTAAAATTTAACAAATGGAAAGAAGAAAAGCTTGATATTTACGCCAAAATGGCTTCCAGAACTTCACGAAAATTACGTCGCTTAATAGGAAATCTAAGAAAATAGTTTATCCTCCAAATACCTTGCGTCCATTGAAACTGGTCAAACAGTCGAACTTAATAAACGATCTGTTTATAAAAAGATTAGTATACATTTTAATACAGTTTAAATTAATTAATTAAAAATTAAAGCAAGCGCCGAAATTTTCAATAGAAAGCGACACTATTACAGAAAAAGTGATAATATTCACAGTCCAGCTGTGCTACCCTTAGATTTTTTCTTCCTAGGATCCTCTACAGCTCACTGTTCGGTGATGGCCAGTGTTGTCTGTAACGAGAGAGCACTGTCCGGAGGCCGGCAGTGCACTGAGAAGGCTCCGGGCGCCAATGACCATAGATGTTGACGCGCCTTAAAAAAGAAAAAAAATCTGGTGTGAAACACTCACACAACTTTCTCTTACTCCGTACTCAAATATAATGTGACAATTTTATAGTTAGTGTACCAAATTTAATGAAATTCGTCGAAAAGTGAAAACACTGTCCAGTAAAACTGTCCGGTTTACTAATTTCCTTGAAACTCGGAATTTGGTTCATATATTAATTTCTAGTTATTTCAATTTGGATGACAGAATTGTATAATCAACTGTGATAGCATTTTAAAGAAAAACATAACCCCCCTCCCCAAAAGTCCCCTTAAATGAATTTATCAGGGGAAAAGTTTCAAATAAAAGTTGTAGCTCTTTATATGTATAGTTAACAACGCTGGTTTAAAGTAAATCGTTGGAGCCATTTTCGAGAAAATACCAGAAAACTGAAAATTATATTTCAGTAAAAACGCACTTCCGGTTATCTATTTTTTTTCAAACTCGGAATTTCAACAACATATTTAATTCTAATTAACATTATTTAGATGACAGAATTGTCTAATATACTGAAACAGCAGTTAAGATGAAAACCTAACCCCACCCGTCCCCCAGAAG